>JBCEWB010060995.1:0-13698 GCA_039654565.1 Peronia peronii
CCCTTAAATGTGAAATCTTACAAGAATCCATTCGTGGAACTTTTCATTCATAAATATTTCCTCTGCAAATTACAAAATTGTTCCAGTAAGGTGTTGAATAGTCTTTGACATTTAAATTCATGTGCAGCAGGTAACAAACAAAATGCTGCGTAATAATTGTGTTGACTTTTATTTGATTGCGAAGTTATGGAGTGAAGCGTGAACGTTTTTGAGAAATTACATATTAAAACTTGCCCTTTAAAGATATACAACTCTTTGTGTCTTTAACTTCATGTGGAGATATTAACAAACGTAACGCTGTATAATAATTGAAATTATCTTTATTCGTTGCGAACTTAAGGACTGACGTGTAATTTTATGAGAATCCTGTCACAGTCCTTAGTGCTAAAATTAAGGCAAAAATAAATACAGAAAAAAATCATAACTTTGCAACAAATAGAGATATTTAAAAACTTCAAAAAGCTTTGTAATCAGGGGATCAAGACTGTTGTTCTGAGCATAGTTTCATGATCATTGGTGAATTTTGAATTTTTTTCACTGAACTGCCTACTGCTATATATTTGATGAGATGCAATGATCCCGTGTTTTTTTTTTTTTTTTTTGTGGACTTTTTTTTCGTTTACAAATGCAATTCTATATGAATGAAGTTCTTGATAAACCACAGCTCAAACAGCTTGTTTTCACTTTTCTATGTGTAACTATGAGCTAGTACTCTGTGTTTCCGTTAAATTCATTTACTGTTTAGCATTTGTGTGTTATGGTGTGTTTCATTTCTTGTTGCCATTTTATCATTTTTTTACTTAATTTATCAACATAGTATTCAATGAAATGTTGCAAATCATTGTTTAAGTTCTATTTACTTAACATGATCAGTGTCACTTACCATTTTGCTCTCAATTTTTTTTTCCATGGTAAATGTTATTATGGTACTCCTACAATGCTTCTTTCAGATGTTTTTTTAATTCTGAGTTCTTGTTTTCAATGGTTGACATTGCATTTTTCACCAAGTCTCCACTCTGTTGTTTCATGCACTGATTTAAATCAGACAGAGCTAAAAATCTGTTGTTGCTCAGAAAAACTTGGAACTGGATGTATATAGTTGATCTTTCTGTTTGTTGACGTCACACTCACAAAAAAAGGAAGGGGGACTATTTATTTTAAAAGAAAAGAGCAGAAGAAATGATGTCTGATACATCTCTAAGCTATTTTTGTTATGTCTTGAGTGGGCTCTGTGCACATATCGTTGGCTGTACGACAAAAGGGCGAATAGGTATCAACCACTGTATGACAAAAAGGCGAACCCTCACCTTCTCTGCATGACAGACTGATCAGTCAGTCAAATAAATTATCTTACTGATTCACCCCTTTGTCATGCAGAGAAGTTAAGGTTCACCCTTTTGTTGTACAGAGGTTGTTACCTATTGGCCTCTTTGTCATACAGTCGACAATATGTTGAAAAATATACATTATCGATGTCGTAGGCAAAAAACTTAGAAGATATTCAAGAATTTTGTACTGAGTTGGTAGGACTTAGTTGACCAGTTAAGAAATGCTTGACCAAAAAGACACTAGAATGAAAATATGTAGATGTTAAACAGATACATAAAATATATATATGTGTGCATATAACACAGAAACCATGATGAAATTTTTGTTACGTGCTATTAATTAAGGCTGTACTCCTTCTACCTGTATGCGCCTCAATCCAGGCATTCTGTTAAATGTCCTCTACAAATTTCTTGCTTGTCTGTTTGGTAATAATGATATGGCTTAGTATGATTGTTCTCTACCTCTTCTCTTTATTTTTTTTTGTCCTTTAATAATTATAAATATATTCAAGATTTTTGAAATCCAAATTTGTCATCTTGTCTCATTTCAAATTTGCTCATTATTTAATATTTGTCATTTACATGTTTTTGTGTTTCTTGTTCTGATGATTAAAAGCAACATTGTAAAGATTCCAAAATTTCATTATATTGGAAAGAATACCATTCAAATTTTATTCCTGAAATTTCATTAAGGCTCAAAATAATATGAGCATTCCATTATCTCCAACCATTAACAACACCAAAAGTAAAGTGTACCTCTTGCTTGCACCTTTTTACAAAGTTAAAAATGGATAAAATGAGATCAAAAAGCAAAATTCATTCAGAAATATTTATCTCTCGCTATCTATTATAGGCACTTAAATTATCAAGTACATCAACATCATCAGAGACATTTTCTAAGACAAGTGTTGAGCCATTTAAAAGAAAGTTGGCCTCATCTTCCATGACTTCAGAAAGTAGTTTCTCTGTTGGCAGTTTAAACCCTAGATCTGCATGAAACAAGCACAGCTTCTGAAAAATACAGTGGAATAAAGCATGTTTACAGATATGACAACAGAGAAATATTCACCATAAAGTGTGCAAATGAAACTACAGCAACAAAACATTACACAATCTCCATGCCCCACTGATTTTATTTTTCAGAGTTCTAATCATTAACTTACAGAATGCTGGTCTTATCTCAGTCTCTCATTAATGATATCTATTTTGGCACCAGAAATTGTAACAATTCCATGTATTTAACAAGTTTCACATTTTCCTCAATTTATAGATAGACCAGCACTCTTCTCTATACCAAATGAGAAATGGGCAACCTCAATTCTCAAATCTTAGTCCTCTGAATCAACTGATTATCAAGTACTCCATCAGGAAGAAAAAAAAAAAAGCATTCCACAAACACAAGTATCAGAACTCATACCTTCTCTGCTCCTGTATTGTTATTGTTTGTAATAGAGGTTTTGTCAGCGATGACATCAATTACACGACCAACTGCCCAAATCTGTTTCAAGAATGAAGTATAATCAAAATTATCCTAGTAAATTTCACCTCTATTCTCTCTCTGTTCTACACATATTTTGTCAAAACACATTTTTCAACATATAAAGTCATTCCTCCATTCTACAAATCTTCTTATTCTGAAAGGTCAGGCTTGGGTTGCAAACATACCATACTAAGTCCAGTAAAATCAATGTTTCTGCTTTCCATCACTTTTGAATATTCTGCAAGCAGAATATTACCCTAAATTATGGTACTTCTCTATGCCATACATCTGGCTTGTGAAAACATGAACTGCTGTGCCTGTTTTGCCTCATCAACACTGAAAAATGCCATGTATTTGTCCTCCAATTTTTTTTTTAGCACAAAGAACAACAACAAAGGCAAGAAAAGACAAAAACAAAATGAAAAAAATGGGGTGAAACAGTGGCTATAAAGATTAGGCATGATGGTAAATCAGAGTTCAAAGCAGGTTCAGCCCTTGTGAAAAACCTAAAAAAAAAAAAACCTCTGATAAAATAACTTTAACTCTAATGCTCTTATGAAACTGGAGAGTTAATATTATGAAAAGTCCATTGTCTATGTGGCTGTCTCTTCACTAAAATAAAAGTGACTAAAAGAAATGTCACACTGACCTTAGAAAAGAACAATGGAACAGACTGCTTCTTTGATTCCAAAGGCAAAGCAACGTTGAAATAAATCCTCTCGCTCTGCGGAAGTCTTTGATCTCCTGTGGCTTTGCCTTTCAGTTTCATCAGGGCGATTTTGGCAGCCATTTGGATAGCTTTAGGGTTGGTGGGTTTTGCTCTAGGTTTGATTTCTTTCTGAGCTTAACAAATCAAAAGACAGAAACAAAACAAAAACACTAATATTTCAAAGACTAATAATAAGGATGTAAAAGAATAGGTTTCTATAACAAATGAACAAGAATTATTGATATCAAGCCTTTCACATATCAGTTGGACATCTAGATTTACAATCAATGAGATATACAACCAGGAAATACCAGGAAATCACTTATAACAGGAGCACAATAAACATGCACAGTACTTACTGTGACCTTCTCTAATATAATATGTTATATTATCATTTTGCTGAATCATGCAAAAGTAAAGGAATTCGTGAAGGGAGACTATCCATGAAAACAAATGTATCATAATAAGCTAGCAATTTTTTTCACCTCTAATTCATTGTATGTTGGTTATAACTGGAATCATTTATAACAGGACTTCTTGTTGGTTCCACGAATCCTGTTTTATCAGGTTTCCACTGTATATGAAAGCTTTTCTTCATTTCAAGAAAATAGTTTATTAACTTTTCTGTGCTATATATATTACTTAGAAACCCAATGAAATAATCAAGCTCAACTAATGAAATGATTTCCAATAACAACAGAGGCATAATAAGATGAAATCTGGCACTGGTAATTTTTCAGTTATAACGTTTCATATTAAAACTTATTAATTTCCTTCTCTGTTGGTGAAAAAATCTTTGTTTTGCCTTGAGTAAAGTTGAGAAGTTGGCAGTTAGAAATGACAGGGATGACCTGCTGCTGCGGATCAATTTTGTTCGTCGTAATCAATCCTCATTTAGATTATGATACTATACTATAATGTTTGTATTCTTGCTCAACATATTTCAGAGAATATAACTGAATACATTTTCAAATGGATATAGAAAGGTTTGGTGAACCCCCAAAAAATTGTGTTAAAAATTCACTCACTGTTGATAAATTTGACATTTCTCTGCTCACCTCCGTTTGATGACATTATGTCTCCATAGCCATTTATTGAAGGGATTGATCTCATTCATTAGGACAGACATATGATTATTCAAGTAAACTTTCATTTTAACAAAAAGTTTGTGACAGTTCTCTGCTTCGATAGCAAAGAGCGTTAGAGTGGAAAATATGAAAGGAACAGATTCTTAAAACTTAATGTCAATGGCAAAGCAGGTAAAAAAAAAAAACTGATTTACCTAGAATTTCTTGCACGTGTTGGGTTGTTTTTGAAATATCAGGTCGTTTCTCAGGCAGCTTCACACAGTTGTGATCCTCTTGTAAACGGTGGCTGCGGGAGAAATACAGAAGTATGACATTATAATTTCTCTCACTTTAATGAGGGCAAAATACAATATGAAAGGCCTCTTTAGTCAAAACAAAAGTGAACAATGAGTCTTTGAGAATGCCTGAATATGATGCAGTGGCTGATGGAATGAATAAATTTCAAATAACAAGTTTTTTCATGGTGGTTGACTTGATATTTTCTTTTTGGAGAGGGGAGGGAGGAGCGGGGTGGGTGAGTAATTCATTATTACTTGTTTTTCCAAATAAAAAACACAGAGCACTAAGAGAGCTAATCGATTAATTTGTGTTTTACAGAGAATGGCATCATTACCCTCAGATCAATTTTCATCTCGCTAGTCAACTCAATCAGACTTTCTTCCCCCTTGCACAGCCAAGCTTTCCAGAAAGCACTGTAATTATTGTTTGCTACATTGAATAAATATTAACTTCATTAATATAGGATATTCCCTATGGCTGACATGCAATTAGGTTGTTACAATGTGTGATTCGGTATATTTCTTAAACAAACCTGAGACAAAAACTGAGCTCACAATGATGACACACCATAGGGGTGAGCTCTCGTTTATCACAACCAGAAACTGTACAAGGATAAGATTTTTCTCCCACATACTCTACAGCTTCAGCTTGAGGCTGGTAAAACAAATTATTTTTAATTTGATTTATAATTTACAAACAAAATTATAAAAACAATTTTTCAACAAACAACTTTATTTTCATTTTTCCTTCAGTTTAAAAAAAAAAAATTAAAAATTCATAGATCGTAGGAAATAATACTGCAAAACAATTAGAAACAAGTCATTAAGTCTCAGTTACTCAGGTCATGGGCAGATGCAGAAAAAGTATGAAGATCAGTCAAATAGACAAAACAAAATAAACAGAATAAGCTACACAATACTGGAAATGTTCCAGTTTATATGCATATGATGATACATCAAGAAGAACTTTATATCTTACAGACAAACCCAGCTTTAACTCTGATGGTTTACAGTCTTAACTGTATTGCCTAAGAATAATATTCCATGAATACAAATGATTTTTAAGTATCTTTCATATGGTCATTCCTGATGTGCAAAACCCTCTATTCATATTGTTATTTTATTATTACCTTATTTCATTTGACAGTAATGTAATCGATTAACCATTACATGCCAAAGCTGATACAATTTCTACATTTTAGTCCATTTTTAAAAATTAAAGTAATTTTAACTTTAAAAAAGAAAAAGCTACTTGCAGCTGTGCAGCTGTGTTGCTCTCTTGTTCTATGTTCCTGGCTTGAATAAAATAAAGAAACAATTATTTTACATAAAAATGCATGGCCAATCAATTGCTAAATAGTTCAATTCCTTTTTTTTTTTTTTTATCATTTCCAACAAATGAAACCTATGATGCTAAAATCAAGACACGTTTTTACTTCAATTGACAATGAAAAGCATCCAATAACATTTTCAAATCATTAGTACTTCCATTTTGCCATTGTCCTTTTTTCTTATGCATACATAAATTGAATATTAATCCTGTGTGTACAGCATTAGATAATTTTATAATTCCCACTCTTTAACCACAATACTAAGTCTCTGACAATGAATGGCACATAGTGATTGTAACATTTCCCATCAATAGAAGTAACAGACCTTAGGAAAGTTTGTCACTCATGAGCAATTAAAATTGAACAATAATAAAAACTCTAAACATAAATCCATTAAAAATGAGCTTGTCGACCTATAGTGCAACATAAATGCAGATTAAGAATCTACTGTCAAATTCACAATTTCTTCTTTTTTATAAAGCTAAAACTTATTCTATTAGATGCTTTTATCTAATCACATACAAGGTGACATCATCTTAACATTTCACAAACTAAATGTCACCCTAAATTTAACATACATTTCCTTCAACATCAGGACAGAGCAATTAATATATTTCATCGCAACAATTAGCACTAGAATATAAAATAAAACAGCAATGCTTCAAAAAACAAAATATTTCTGATTCACACTATTGAGAGGATAGACCCATACCAAAATATTCTGCCACATCCATCACACTGAAATGGAAGAAAATCTGAGGGAGATAAAATAATTTCAATGCATTCACAAATACGTTCTAATGATTTTTAAATAGTATTGAGATTCAATGTAAAATTACCATTTTAGACATATGTATCTCTTTCTTTCTCTTTCATTAAACATCATATTATTATTTCCATTTAACATGAAGATTTTTCAAGTAGCCTAGACTGAATTGTGATGATTGAATATTTTATCTGGCTAAAGACATGGATAAACATCCTACTCCAAACAGGTCACTTGCTCAATCCACTGCTGTCGCTCATATACATTTAGCTCCACCCACTCCAGCCAACTCTGGACCAACAGGCAGCCATCTTCTTCTTTGCCAGGAGCAATCCAGAGCACCGGCTGTTGATGAATGTTACGTGAATACAGTAACAGATTACATGTATACACCTGGTTTGGAATCTGATCATTACCTCTTAACATCTCCCAATCCACAGCATGCGGCATTTATCAAAAGATTCTAGGTATTGATGCAAATCAGCCTGGCCAGTGGTTGAAACATCAAAGTCCTCTTGTGCCTCAAGCTCTATTTACCCCGCATAACCTTTCTAACATCCATGCTAAGATCCCCAACCCAGTGATATAGAGATGAGAAGTGAGAGAGAAATGAAGAGGGGCTGAGAATGAGTTGAGTAAGTGAGAGAATTTGTGATTGGGTAAATAAATAACTGAGTGTGTGAGCCATCAAGTGATTGACAGAGTTAGTGGGTCTGTATGTTTGTCCTAGATCTCTGCCCTGTTTCTGTGTGGTTTTAGGTGGAAATTTTTAATGAAATCTAGAATGTATCTCTTAAGTTCTAGCAGCTGCACTGGCAACTTTTGGATCTGAAGAAAGAAAGAAAGAAAGAAAGAAAGAAAAATCAGCAGCAAGGACAGCACCAACAAGGCTCTTCAGCAAATGGATTCTCAACTCTATTTCAGCCTTCTCCATCCTTTTTTTTTTTTTGTTACATTTTTCCCCATAACATTTACACCTTTTCTATGTGTATAGAATAGAGGACAAGTATCTGTCTGTCTCACTCTCGGTCTTATTTACGGCTGGCTGATACACAGTGGGCGCCATCAGCGGACTGAGCTGGCGAGACTGATGGTATCGTTGGTGCTTTGGATAATTAAACTGAATGTTACTGAAAGAAGATTGAGCAATGAAGTGGTTAATCACATGAATTAATGAAAGAAATGATATATGATAATAAATACCAACATCTTTTGAACTACTGCCATAATGTAGATCTAGTTTTAGATAGATACTGTGACCAAAAACAGAATGAATCAGTGGTTGGCAACTGTATAATTATCAAAATTTCGATCTGATTTCAATTTCACTTCTACTACTAGATCTACATCTAGATATCTAGATCTAGATCTAGATCTAGTCTAGATCTGGGACACTCGTAAATATTTTTATAAAAGTATACGAACTCACCTAACTTGTTACACGGTGAAAAATCACAGTTCTTTCCCACGTGCGGTAGCTCCATGACTGGCTGAGATTTTAGCTCTCTCAGCGTGCTGCTGCTAACTTTGCTAGTTAGGCCTAAGTGTTCAGCTTACAACTAGTCAGTTTGAGTTGAGAGATCTTTCTTTAGTGTTGTCATCCAAATTGTGGCAACAAACTGAGAGTAGCTTCCCTTGGGCAAACATCTTAAAACTACAGGTTATGGTTACGGTTTTGTTACGATGAAAGAGTAGGCTGCCTGCCGCTGTCCGGGCAAAATTTCCAAATTTCAACCCACAAAATTTCTCAGGAAAAATTGGTAACTTCTAAAAAGCCGAGATAACCCTACTTTCTTGGGACTGAAAGGCTTAAGAAAAACAAACAAACGGTTTTGTTAAGCTTATCAACCTCCTGTCGTGGTGGTTATCTCAGTTGTACAAAAACGCACAAAAATATGTTTGCGAGCTTTATATGCTCTTTCGCTCTATAACTCTTGTAACTGAAATAATTAAACAAATTGTTGTGGATTTGTAATTCTGGAAGTCATTAGAATATATCTATACTATAAATCTGCAACTAGATCCGTAAAAGGTTTATGGACTCCAAAACTACTGAATGCACATTTTAATATAAATGACAAGACGCAGGGAAAAAAATGCATAGGCTATTCTTTTATTTCCTTGTTTGTATGTGTCTGTTTATGTTTGCGGAAAAGGAAGTGATTAAGTATCATTCCTGTTCTTGTGTCTATGTATGTATGTTCAAATAGAAATGTACTTTTACGTGCATAGCTATTTCAAAAGCTGTGAAATGATGTAAGTATTACATTGATTTTGATACCTTCATACATTTGTGTGTAAAATTTACTTGAAAAATAGTTAAATAAATAAAAAGACAAACAAACAAACAGACAAAAAAACGAAAGACAGAAAGGGGGGACAGGGGACAACAACTGATACTGCTGATGATTGCCATAGTGACGTTGTTGCCAGTGATAAATGGGCCCGCATCGTTGTCTAATCCATCAGTCCATGACTAATAAAAGGGGGCCACACTCGAAATGTTATGTGTGGAGGGGGGGGGGGGGGAGGAGGAGCAGTGCTTCTGTGGTTTGGAGTCTGCTCATGGAGAAAACATGCTGGAATCGACTCATGGGTCCTACATCGGGGGATGGAGGGACACGAAGATCGAAAACTGCATTTTTTCTGTGATTCAACGGTCCCCTTGCTTCCTCTGGGTGGGGAAACCCGACGTTTAGCCTTCTCGGATAAGGGCGAATATATTTCGGAGGTCCCCTGTGTAGTTATGCACGTTAAAGAACCCTTGACTGTTCAAAATCGATGAAAGAGTAGGCTGTGTGCCGCTTTCCGGGCAAAATTTCCAAATTCCAAAATTTCTACCCACAAAAATTCTCACCAAAATCAGCCGAGACAATCCTACTATCTCAGGATTGAAAGGCTTAAGAAAAAAATTCTAAAATGTTATTATATATGGGGGGAAAGGGGGGGGGGCAGTGGCTCTGTGGTTTGGTGTCCGCTCATGGAGAAAACAGGCCGGGATTGACTCGTGGGTTCTGCATCGGGAAATGGAGGGATACGAAGATCGAAAACCCGCATTTTTTCAGTGACTCAATGGTCCCCTAGTTTCCTCTGGGTAGGGAAGCCCGACGTCTAGCCTTCCCGGATGAGGGCGAATGTATTTCGGAGGTCCTGTGTGCATGTTACACACGTTAAAGAATCCTTGGCAGTTCAAAATCGATGAAAGAGTAGGCTGCGTGCCGCTGTCCGTACAAAATTTCCAAATTCCAAATTTCTACCCACAAAAATTCTCACCAAAATCAGACAGGTAGGCCTACTTAAAGCCCAGATAAACCTACTATCTCAGGATTGAAAGGCTTATAAATAATAATAAGAAGAATAAGAAACAAAAAATGTTGTACCAGGGATGGGAGTGTTGTTCTTGTGTCTCAGTTATTTACTACATTATGTAATTATGCTTTTTGATTTCTATAACACTTTGTTACAGCAGAAATATTCATTAGGTTAAAGATTTATATTACTCCTATGACATCTTGCAAAAACACGATTACTCGGTGCACCATAGATTTACAGCTTCTGTAATATTTTGCAATAACATAGGAAGGAGAACAAGAACTGGAATGTCTGTCATAGTCAGGAAAAACTATTGTTTTCAGTCTAAGAGCACACACATGAGACAGATTATACTTCAGTTTAGTAGATTTCATGGACTAAAATTCAGGGGGCGACATATTTTTGGACAATATTAATGAATACTCAAATGAAATAGAAATAAAATGAGATAATGAGATAAAATTAAATAAAATATATTAAAATATAACAAATGACATTAAAAATTTAAAAAATAATAAAATAGCAATTAAACATTTCTTTCATGACAAAGAGCTGCTAATAGACAAGCAGACGGAAAGACAGGCTAACCATATATTTGTATGTATGTATGATATAGAAAGAGGCACAGCAACAGACAGGTAGAGAGACAGACAGATAGATAGATAGACAGGCAGATATATGTATATAGACAGATAAACAGACACTCGGGCACTTAAAAAGTAAAGTCTTCGATTCGCTTTTTTAATAGATGTCTTCTACTTGATTTTGCCACTTTAGTTTGCAGTCTAAGTTGATTCCGAGATGTTGAGGTTTGTTCAATTTTCTCGTTTGCAATATATAGAAACTCCATGACATTATTTGTGCCTCTCCGAAAGTAAAAAATCATCTCCATTGTTTACAGACGTTAACTAAAAGAAAATTTGATTTACACCACTCTATGAACTTCCTGACTTCATCAGAACAGTTGATTTCGTTATCTAATATCAATCCGTGGAACCGCCACAATCACGACACGCTCGTGGATGATCTCGTTGTACGGCACAGCAAAGTACAAGGAGTTCACTGTTCCCACGGATACGTACAACGAGATCACCATCTATGTGTGTGCCGCATGTGCTGTGATCGCCCTGTTACGAAAATTTGCACATTAATAAAATAGCGTTTTATATATATATATAAAAAAATAGCATGCATTTCGGAGGTCGCAGTGGCCATGTGGTTTGGCGTCTGCTTCATGATGGAAAAAAAAAAAAAAAAACTCACGTCAATAAGGTTATGGCCGGGATCGACTCGCGGGTCCTTCCACTGGGGGATGAGAGAACATGAAGATCGAAAACTTGCATTTTTTTCAGTGACTCAACGGTCCCCTGACTTCCTCTGGGTAGGGAAGCACGGCGTCTAGCCTTCTTGGATAAGGGGGAAATATCTTTCGAAGGTCCCGTGTGTGCGTTACGTAGCCTACGTTAAAAAACCCTTGGCAGCTCAAAACCGATAAAGAATAGGCTGCGTGCCGCTGTCCGGGCAAAATTTCCAAATTCCAAATTTCTACTCATAAATAATAGTAATAATAATAATTTGGAAATTAAAATAATAATTTATAAATTCTCACCAAAAACTTTCTTAGGATCGAAAGGCTTAAGAAAAAAACGACAAGCATGCATTTGTTCTTTGTTTATATATCATAATGATGTTTGTCATGCATTTTTGAAATATGTGTATTAATGGATGTGTATAATATTTCATAATTTTCCACCAAAATGTCCAGTTTTCCTTCGAAAATGTGAATAAAATTAAGAAGAAGGGATGCAAATTACTGACATGCTATGGAATATATATTTCAAAATTTGAAGTCAGTTTAGAAATAATAATAATAATAATAATAATAATAACAATAATAATAATACTTGTAATAATGATAATAATAACAATAGTAATAATAAAGCAGCCTTAGGGGGGAAAAGTGAAAAAAAAAAAAAAAAGAAAGAAAGAATTTTCAAAAACTGGACATTTTTTGAAAAATCGCAGTTGAATTTTCATGTTATTTTATTTATTTCGTTTCATTTATTTTAATTTGATTGTATTTTATTTAATATTGTGGCGAATTACTAATTTTAGACTATTTAAAGAAAAAAATGTGAACAAAAGATGCCCGGATGAAGGAGGGGGGGGGGGGGGTAGACCCAAAAACAAGATAATTTTATTTATTTATTTATTTATTTTTATTATTTATCTATTTGTCTGTTTGTTTGTTTGTTTGTTTGTTTCTTTCTTTCTTTATTCATTCATTCCCCTCTGTGTGTGTGTGTTTGTTTGTGTGTGTGTGAGTGAGTGCTTCAGATGAAAGTTTCTATTTGGTGGCACTTCTTCCGCGCTCAATGCAAATACTTATTTTCTTTATTTCAAACTGTTATACAAAACAAATTCTTTATGATGACCAAGACTATACTGCTCGTCTCTGCTAATGTAATGATGCCAGCGTTTCCCAGTCAATATAATCCACCCATAGTTTACACTCCGCCAAGCGACAGAGCCTGTGGGTACTCACTGTGAGTGACTGCAAACCCATCGCTCGATACGATATAAATTGCACTTTGCCTCAGCTGATCGCTCTGTGTTTATTTTCTCCTTAAATTATATTATTGTTTTGTTAACCTCTCTATTATCAAAACTTCTGCGTTATTCATATTGTTTCCCCTGGGTTAAAATCAATGAGCTCATCCATTTGTTGAAAGTCTGGTATGCAGATGGCAATCGAGACATCGTGTATTATCACTGACGCAAAATCTGCAGATATTATACTATGTATATGTAAGCCTCTGTGATTTGAGAACTGGAACATTAAGATCTCAATTCTCACAATTACCACCACAGAAGTCAGGGAGACAATGCCAAGGACTTTGATCAAGTTGTTTTATGACCCCCACCATGTGTGACCCTCATTATGGGGACTTCTTCAGCACTCACCACTCCTCCCCCCTCCCCCCCCCTTTCCCCCTCCTTAACTCAGTTTATTATCAGGGCCTGATAATGGTATATCAAAAAGTGATGATGATACTTATCGAGAATCCATTGGCTTTTTATCTGGTTAAGGTTAACTGCTTTCTCCCATTCCTTTCATGAAATACGTAAGTACGGATCATTTGATGTTATCTTTATGTTGGGAGGAGAATGATATCATACTAATGTCCCCCAAAATATATATGAAACAAAAAATACTCACATGTCACGATTTCTTCTGAATTGTCAATTAAAAATTCAGTGCCTTTAACCACGTGCAGAATTGAACAATCATGCTTTCCACAACTTGTCGCACAATTCATAAAAAATATTTCTCTAATAGGCCTCGGAATCAAATCGGGGGGGGGGGGGGGGTGTGTGGTAAGGCGCCTGCTCCTCGACGAAGAGC
>JBCEWB010060995.1:13708-30328 GCA_039654565.1 Peronia peronii
CCCCCCCCCCCCCCCCCCCCCCCCCCCCCCCTCTACCCCAAACCGCCTGCTACTCGACGAAGAGCTCACAACATTGAGGTCGCGGGTCTCAGATCTGCCGTTGGGGCATGCGGAGATTCGAAGATTTTTTTTTTTTTCAGGGACTCAACGGTCCCCTACTTCCTCTGGGTAGGATAGGGAAGCCCGACATCTAGTCTTCTCGAATAAGTCCCAGTATATTTCGAGGGTCCCGTGTGAACGCTATGCAAAAGAACTCTTGGCAATTAAAAATCGATGGAGACTAAGCGGGGGCCGCTGCCATGACAAAATTTGTAAATTTCTACACACAAAATTCTCTCTCTCTCTCTCTCTCACACACACACACATACACACACACACACAAAACAGGCAGCCCCTTAAGACCGAGATAATTCTATTTTCTTAGAATTGAAAGGCGTGGGGGGGGGGGGGGGGGGGGGGGGGATCCCAAATTGGACAATTTCGCCCCCCCCCCCCCCCCCCCCCCCCCACCAACATCAAATTAGACAATTTCGCACGCCAGTAGAACCTTAAATCTTATAATAAGCTTACCTTAACAAAAATAGCGGAACATCAATGCCTGTCGCACTAAGTGCCTAAAAATAGGTACCCGCACCACTGAACACCGGAGACCAAATGAACACCACATGAGGTGACCGAGGGATTAGGCATTTGCTCCTCGCGAAAAACGTCGCCAGTTCGAAATTCGAATCCTGTCGGGGAATGGGAAAGATTCGAAGATTAGAATCTGCCTTTCTTTCACAAACTGGGCACATTGTAGAAAGCCCATTTTCTTCCGATTGAAAGGCCTCAGACATGATTTTTGTTAAAAGCAAAAAAAACTCCGAACTTCAGCCTGAGAATACCAACAAGAGTTTCAGTTGAGCATCGTGGAAATGGTTTGGAGGGAGGAGGAGAGGGGGAAGGCCTTTGATCTTGGGTAAACTTCATCCCTCGGCCACATGCAATGGTCCCAATGATATTTGCGCAGAATAATGATGATAATAGTATAATGATGATAATGGTGGTTATTGCCCCGACGAAGAGTCAAGCGGGCTCGAAAATTTGGCCAGCGACATCACTTTACTTTATAAATTCAGTGTTAAATTCTTCATACTGTTTTTTTGTTTGTTTTTTTTTTTGTTTTTTTTGTTTTTTGGTTTTTTTTTTTTTTTTTTTTTTTTTTTTATTGGTTTTGTTTTTGATGTATTTGATTAGTTACCGGTGGATAGTCGTCTTAATTTTAAGACATTTTTGAATAAATAGTAGTGGTGATGATGATCTCGCTTTATGATATCTTTTTCCATTGTCTTAATTTTTCTACCTCTTTTTGTTTGTTTGTTTTTGTTTTGTGTTGTTTTTCCCTCTCGACTCACATAGTAGACAGCAGGTTTACCGGGTACGAACATAAATTTAACTAATTTACAAAATACGTGATGTTTCCTTATTTGTCTACCAATTTATTTATTATTTTTCTTTACTGTAATAAATATTCTCTAAATTTATTACCTCATCTGTTAGTGCAGTAGACTAATTGAAATTTGCAGTTATGCGGGCCTAATGCTATTCATGTAACAAAACATAGGCACGATTGGTGTATTCTTAGTTGCTGAGCGACTCAAAATTTATTGAAAAAGTTGAGGCACGGTGTATCTAGTCATAAATGGATATGTCAATACAGCCATCGCCATAGGAATAATTTCGTTAGGTTGGCCTGGGACAACAAGAGATAGGTAAATACTAGGCCAATTATCATCTTCCCATCAGATTGAGGAAAACGCGGATATCTGGTGCCAAATGGGAAAAGTGCTCCATGGACTAGATCTACATTACCGACTTAGATTAATGATTAGGATGAACAGTGTATTTGTGCAGCAAGACGAACGAGACGAACTGACAATCTCGTTTACGATTGTAGTGGTGGCCTATAATATTTGTACAGAACGAATATACGTATAGATCTATGTTAAAACAGTAATAATAAACAATTCTTTGTTGAAGCCCACCATAACTCTCTAAACCAGTGGCTGAGTGCATCTTGCTATGCCGAAATACGGTACTTTTCATCTTTGTTTTTTTTTTTTCGGTACCGCAAGTTGACTTTGATGTTGGTGTGGCTACCTTTCTTTCTTTTTCTGTTTTACTTTAAACGAAACACCTTAGTCTACTGGATATGGCCCAGATGCCCATATGGCCAGTCTCAAGTCAAACTTTTAACACAAACGGCGCTGACTGTGCGTATTTGAAAATAAAATGTATGGGCCGTTACGCAGCCTCGTTGGTTGGCCTGCTGGCTATGCCCAGCAAAATTTCGTAAAAACCCTCGGCTAGAATCGGTTTTTGTTTGTGTGCGTGTGTGTTGTGTTTTAAGATTCGCTTCCGGTTTGAGCAAAAGCGAAAGTAAACCGGATGAATAGAATCATTACAAATAAACACTCAGGAAGGTATGCGGGATCCGTTTTATACGTGTTTTGCTTAATATTCTTTTTGTTGTCACCCCAAACGCACGAATACCGACGGAGCGTGCTTTCTGTCACCGTCCTAATAACTAAGAATTTATTCTTTTACATTTTGTCAGTAAGCTAGTCTAAATTCTAGAACTTCGTTCTGAAGATTGACCTGGAACGCTCTCTGACCGAGCTTGCCCTTTGGACTAATTGAACGACGCAGTTCGGTAATTGTTCGACTAAGGCTATTGTAGTAGATAGAGATTTACGCTACCTCTACTATTGCTTTATATTGATTCAAGCTTTATATCGATGTTTTCATAGAGGGTTTAGGCGATTAAACTACTGGAGTCTAGATCTAGATCTGGTCATTAGGATGTGATCAGAGAGATAAGAGCTTACAATTTACATATTGTGGATTCTATTACATGAATGTAAATATACCTCATACACCCTAAAGATATCAGTACTACAAATCCGTAAAATCTAAAGAAGCATTTTCAAATCTATACTATAAATCTGCAATAAAATCCACAATAGGCTTATGGACTCAAAAACTGCTGAAGGATCGATATGAAATTATTTGGCATACAATGTTGTTGCATATGGATCTGTGTTTCTAGAGGTCAATGTACATAAACCTGAATAAAGCTTATTATCTTTGACGTTATTCTAAAAATGTAATACTGATTGAATAAAAAATTCGCGAGGGTGCTTGATCCAAATTGTACATTCAATAGTATGGTGCGTTCAAAACATGTTTTCGTTGAGTAACAGTCAGTTTGATCAACCAAAATATCAATATCAAGGTGTGCATGCCGGGCCATGATAAAGTTGTCAGCTGTGAATCTGAAGGTCCCACATGTCCCCGAGGAACAACATAAAATGTGTCCAAAAGTAAAAACTGGGCTCGAGGCCTTTGTTAATTTATATTTGGTGTTTTGTGGTAATCCCACCTTCTCCTAGATAAGAACAGGGACAGGAATGAAAAAAGGAAAGAATGAATTAGAAAAAATTGTATAACAGTATTACCAGTCCATGTAGGGAGCAAGAGGAGAAGGATATCTTCCTCATCACTGTGTACTTCATGGCACATTCACTCTCATCTAACTCCCAGTGAATTGTTGGGCCTAAGGGGATGTTCCCTGCCAAAACCGTGACTTGACATATTTTGCAGCTGCAGGTTCAGAGAAAAAGAAAATAAAGGACTAATAGACATACATGTACATGCAAGGGTCTGACTTACTTTCCCCCTTAATGGTCGTCATTGGGTCTTACAGATAATTTTGCCCTTGCCCATGTTCATGTATACAGTTAACAGATCTGGCTGGGGGTCACAGTAATTTTTGGCCGCACAAGTCACAGGGGTAAAGGATGGGTTTCCTCCCCACATTGGGATCTCGATCACACAAGTCAGCTTTATTGGTATTTCACTCAGGCTCAACTTAGACTACACAAGAACATGTAAAAGTCTAGCAAAAATCTCCTGGCCTGCTATTGTTGTCGCTAGGTACTAACTATTCAATCCTATCCTCATACATTATACTAATAAGTAATAATGTTGCTGGAATGCACCCCCCCCCCTCCTCCCCCCAATCTGGTGTGTTAGGTTAGAGAGGAGAGTATATCTGGGTATCCCCCATCCCTAGTTCATCCTTCCAGTTCCCACCCCCTCTCAGGGGTCATGGCTTGGGCTCTGTTTGGCTCAGATGAAGTACAGGTGAAAGGCACTATGCTTTTAGGCTATATACAATATGTTGCAGTTGTATGGCTCCTTTGTTATGAGATCTTCTTCATGCATAATCTGTTTATTTTCAGATTTTACACAGCCAAAATGAAATCAGCTCTAATAATTGGTGCTACCCGTGGTATTGGCAGACAGATTGCTTTGACTCTGTCAGAGAATGGCTATGGTGTGTGTGTAGCAGCAAAGACAACCGAATCCACAGAAAAGCATCCTGGTGAGATTTCACAGAATGAGCTTTTGCTTAAATTATGCTTTTATACATGTATACTCTGATTTAATAAACTCTGTGCTTATCACATACAAATTCACGACAGACTTACTGTTTGAGACTGACAGTATCAATAGTTTGAGAGCACATAGTTTTTGGAAAAAAACAAACACAGAGAAAAAGTTAAATTTCTTTATGGTTGTAAATAACCTGATAGTTTTCACATTTATGTAAATTTTATCCTCGTGAAAGAATCGGTGCAAAAGAGATGGAATCTTGGCAGTATGGAGGAGTTACCATCAATAAAGACCCAAAATATTCACATAAAAATATGCTTCCCTAAGAACCTTATCAAAGAGTGTGGAGATGTCATTTCAAGAACACAGTTTCCACATTTCCTAAAAACTTTTTTTTTTTTTTTAAATGAGAGCTTGTGACAAGATCATTTAGAGTTGATTATATGAAAACTAAAAATGGATTTTAGGTGGTATATATAATGTTATAAGAATTAAGTAATTGCCTGTAGCCAGACAAACATGCATCACAAATGATTTGGGATTTGTAAACAGTTTGCATGTATCCATTGAATTTGTTCATATGAACTTGTTTGTCTTTCTTCTCCATGGGATGTGAGAAACGGCTAATTTATTTATGCTGTTGTCAGATGTTGCAAGTCCTAATCTTCTTTTTACTTATAATAGAGCATTACAGAAGTCAACTCATTTAACAACACTATGGACATCATTATATTTTGAATACTGGTATGAGAAGAATGGACTTGAATATTTGAAATAGAAAGCTGAATAACTGTTGTTTAAATCACTCCTTTCACTTCAGGTTCAATCCATGATGTAGCTGAAGCTATTACAACCAACGGTGGCAAAGCTTTTCCCATGAAATGTGATGTTAGAAATGAGAACGATATCCATGACACAGTTGAGAAATGCTTATCTAACTTTGGACATTTAGATGTTGCAATATACAATGCTGGTAAGAAGTCTGATTTGCATTTGTAATAGCTTGAATGTCTGCCTGTGTTTAGTAATTATTTGTGTAAATACAATCTCCTTTTCAAAATGCTTAGGGAAGGGTTTGTTAATTATGGATAAAAGATTTGGTGCAAGCGAATTCTGATTTTCTTGATCTGTATCATCATCGTTAAAGTTCTGCCATCAGGTTTATTTGTTGTTTTTTTTTAGTAAATGTAGACAGTTGTAGCATAAACAAAGACAAGGGGTCAGATACAGGCTGTTTTCCCCTATGTGGCTATTACAGTGACACCAGAATAGGGTACATTAGTTTTTGCAAACAGAGAAGGTATATATCAAGACAGTAAATGGAAAATTTAATGTAGGGTCAGGTAGAAAATATTTCTTAGCAAAGTTATTATCATGTTGATAGTCAGATGATCTAAATGCATCTTTTCATCACAATCACAGCACAAGAGCCCAAGTCATTTTTGGCAGTTTTGAGAAAATTAAGTGAAAATCATTTATTTGAGGTGAAACCTGCAACTTAGGCAAAATAAAAAAAACACCAATATTTATTTATTTGAAATGGGGTACATCATTTCTTTTTGCCTATTACATATGGCCCACATTTGTAGGATGGCGTTGTGAGCTCAAAGTATGATTTGGGCACTTGTGATGTTACCGTGGCAATACATAAACAAACTTATGTCTCATTAAATAGTACTACTGTGGAAAAAAAAAATTTGTCACAGAAAGTCGGATGACACTAGAGACAAGACAAAACCAAATCTCCTTCACTATGATATGACTCCAGTGGTCATGACCTATACATGGTTTTGCTGCAGGCGCCATTCTGTGGAAGAACGTGCAAGACACACCTCTGCGTCGCTGGGACTTGATGAATCAGGTCAATGCCCGTGGGGCCTACTGTATGGTCAGCAAAGTTCTGCCACACATGTTGGAACGCAAGCAAGGCCGTTTGATTCTGGTGGCCCCTCCCATCTACAATAGGTAAGGATTTGTAAGTTTTTAGAAATAAATATTTTGTTTTTGTTTGTTTATTTGTTTGTTTGTTTTTTTCTTAACAGTAAAGGAGAGCAATTTATTCTGAGGACTATCACTCTTCAACACTGCTATTCATTAAGAATACTTCATTTCGGCAGATCATAGTCAGATAAAATTGTAATATCGAGTGATTTGAAATGGAGTTTTAAAGTTTTTCAAGATGTGGAGATTTATAATTACTATCTTAACTTCAACAGTTACAATCTTCTCACTAAAGTCTTTTATTAGGTTTTGGATTTTGTAGTATTGCTGGAAAGAAAAATTTACATCTTTTTACCAAGTTTCATTATTTTGGAACAAATTAAGATTTGTTTCATTTGTGCTATTTCAGAAACTGAGAAAGAATGTAAACTTAACTAGATGTAAAGATAGTGGATAGATAGTTAGTGTTAGTTAATTAGTTTGACAGCATTTATTATTGTCCTTTACATTGATTTGAAGCTGCATTAGGTCATAATGGGTGATGTCATTTACTGTTGAATGAAAAATGTGGACTGATTTTTAGTGACTACTTTTTGATTTAGTCACATTATTGAAGTTGGTTTTGTAAATTTTTTACATGAGAACAAGATTGTGGACATTATTTACTGTTGGCAGATTTTTCAAAGGCAAAACCCCCTATGCCATGACAAAGGTTGCAATGACAGTTTTGGTACATGGACTGGCCAACGAGTTGTCACAGACAGGTAAAGATCATCATCTTTATCATACCTTTTTTCCTCTCCTTTGTTGTTTTCCCTTATTTTTTTTCCTTTTGTTTTGTATTCATTCATAAATTTATCATTTTATGTGAGTTGATGTATAGCTACTTGTCCACTTTTATTTCTTATGAAATCTTTCTTTCTTTCTTTCTTTGTTTCTTTCTTTTTTGCATCTTTATTTCTTTCCTCATTATATTTGTGTTCTTTCTTCTTTCTTTCTTTTTATTTGTTTCCTTCCTTTCTTTCTTTCCTTCTTTTTTCTTTCATTCCTTCTTTTTTCTTTCTTTCTTTCTTTCTTTCTTTCTTTCTTTCTTTCCTTTTTTTTTTTGTGAGACCTCCTTCATTCTCATGCTCTTATTTGCTCTTTCTCCTCTGCAACAATGAAGTCTACCTAGTTCATGAATATAACTTAACCTAAGGTGGACTTTCATCCATTTGATGTGTTATTCATATTTTTGCAGGTGTATCCATCAGTGCATTGTGGCCAGCAACTGTGGTGGAAAGTCATGTCACTGTAGTTCGAAAATTGGCACCAGCCTATATGAGGAAAGCCACCATATTTGCTGATGCTTGTTTGGGAATTTGTGAGGAAAAGACAGAGAAGTGAGTGCAAGAAAAAAAAATTCTATATACATAATATATATAATTATATGTATATATATATAGAGAGAGAAGTAACATGTATATCATTTATTATATATTGCCTCAGTTTAATATATAACATCTGAGTACAGAATATATATCCAGCATTTGAGAAAATTTCGCTTTACTTTTTTTTTTTTTTTTTTTTGCAGAGTTGCAATTGAGATGCTAATAAAGAAGTTATTTACAGACTAAAACTTGGAAAAAAAATTAAAACATGAAAATAAAAAAAAGACAAATTTTACAAATTTGATGGTAGAATATAATTATTTACCTGAGACTATAGGCAATCACTGAGGTAAAATGAATCATGCAGTGCACTGCAAACTCAGGGCAGATAAAGTATCAAGGGGAAGTAAGAGGACAAGGAAGAAACTGATAATTCACATAAATGAATATTGTCATGGTAGTAGATTCCATGCTGAGATTCATTATTAACCCTTAAAGTGTGAAGATGCCAATTCTGTCAAACATTCATTCTTTACACTTGGTATTCTTTTAAAAATCAATTTCAAGTTAATGAACAGTATAGTAATAGATATTTGTTCTAAATTGCAGTTGGGCATAGCGAGATCTTTTTTTAACTTGAAAAATTATTATAATAATATAAACCTGAACTAGGCCCTCCAGCAAGTTCTTCTGACTTTCTTAGAGAAATTCCTTGAAGAAATTTTAATAGCAAGATTAACTCACTGGAGACTGGACCTTCAAAAATTTTACATACACGGGAGACTGGTGTTGTCAAGATGTTCTTAAAAAATCACCAAGCAGTTCAGAATTGTTCATTTGCCTTGTTCTTTTGACACAATAAACTTAAAACAAAGCACAATGCAATAAAGCAAACAGAAATACTGTATGTTGAAAACTTTTTTTTTATGACTTAATAAAGATTTGACCTTTTTTTCAGGTTGAATGGGCAGGCATTGATAGATGAAGACTACCTGAGATCTGAAGGAATGACAGACTTCACCAAGTATCGCTGTGACCCACAGCAGGAGCCCGACCGCATGATGCCTCAGAACTTCCCATCTCTGAAAGTGGCTGAGGAGCTGGATGACCCTCCTCTCTTTTCCAAGATGTGATTGACTAAAAGATAAGATGTCCCCAAACTTTTTTTCTTAAAAAGTGTGACGGATAGAAATGTCCGATCCATGTTTTCTGACAAATACGAATATGTATTTGGCTGGGGGTGAAATGATCTGGATTTGATATCTAACACACGAATAGTTAAATAGTCATTTAGTATTCAGAAATTGCAATTTCCTGTGTTTGTATGTGTTTGTGAATTAGTTTGATTAGGTGGATTTGTGATGAGAGCAGTGAAAGTATTGATAAAGGCACTGTATACATCAAGCTCCTGGTGCAGTGATTTTGTAATGTTTTGTTTCATGATTTAACTCTCAAACTGATTGCAGGCTCCATTGCAAGCTGCATGTTTAATGGTTTCGGCCGTTTTCGTTTGTGGGATTTGTCAATGTATTCCTTAAGTGTATGGTATGCTTTCATTATTGCCTGTTTTGGCTCATTTCTCTCCAGTACTTTTACTTCTTTCAAGCATATATGTAGAAGACTTTTCCCTCTTTTTCCCCTCTTCTGCAGTGTGTTTGTGAACTTTTTAGAGCAATAGTTACCTATGTTATGTATGATTTATTACCTGTATTGTCTCATTTTTTTCCAGCTGTTCTAAGTTCTACATCATTTTATCATTCCTTTAAATATTGAAATAGTAGGATCGCTGGAATTGAATAAAATACATTCCTGTGTATCACATGAATAACAAAGCAGAGGAATACTTGAGTGTGCACTAGCTTATTAGCTAACATGTAGTGGTTGATGAGTTGAAGGGCGTTTGACTCTGGGGGAACACGTTTCAGTAAGAAGTTTGCACGTTTGAGACAAACACTGCAATGGACTATGACTTTTAAGGCACATTTTGAAAGTGAGTTTCAGTCTTTCATATCTGAAGCAGTTTTAGGATATCATTGATAATTGGTACAGCACAGCTTTCACATAATAGCTAGCTGCCTTACAGAAATCTGCCGTTGTCAGCACATTTGTGCATGCATTGCAACTATCCATTTAATGTAGCTACACAGGTTGCTTTTGTCGAGATGTCTGTTTTCACTTCTTGTGACCAGTTTATGTCCTCCAAGTGAAATCTTTGCTGTTTGAAGCTGTTTTTTGATTTTTATAAAAAAAATTAGAAATCACAGGAGGCAAGATCTGTTGAATATCGAGGATGTTCCGATATAACACGGTTATAACTTTTCAAAATTTTGGATTGTTAGAATCTGGGGTTGTGCTTCATCATGACAATGTGCCACTCCACACTGCCACTTTTTAGCATAGTCCAGTCCCTTGAGACAGGTACAAGGTTGATTCTGATCTCTTACCATTAGCACTTCTTATATCCTTTGTGTATTGAGCACAATGATTACAGGAGGAATGGATAAAGGATAAATATATAAATGGGTATAAGCATGGTTAATAATTGTATGCAAACAATTAAAAGAATATTGGAGTGGAAGTGCATACTGGGCTCAGTTATTTTTGTATATTTTCTTTTTTTTTATTATGTTCCTTGCCATATTACAAACTTGATCTTGTGTTGCCTTTCCCTTCATTTTTTAGGAAAAAGAAATAAAATACAATTAAAATACATCCAGTCTACTCTCATGGATACCAAAACACAGGGAATGTGTTCAAAATGTCAAATCTTATCCCTGAATACCATTTGGATTTTCATCGTCATTTGTAGTTTACCATCTTTTGTACAGTGGGAAAAATGTTATGGAAGGAATGAATAAAGAAAAGTATAGTATGAATATAATCATTGTCAGTAATGGTCTGTAGACCAACAAAAAAAAAATACTATTGAGTTACAGTATGTCTGCTAGGTGAATGCAGTTTGCGGAACAATTGCTTCTATAGTAAATGTGCATCAGCTGTTCTGATTGCTACAATCACAATGACTTTCCATGGCTTCATTCCCTTTGGTTGTCTTACAAATATACTATAGTGTATATATATATTGTATAGTCATTGACATTCACGGTTGTTGAAGACCATGCATGAAAAATTCTGATTCTTGTTGAATATAAATGATGTGTTTTGTATCATGTTCAAGATGGTACCAAAGGTTTTATTCTAATACAGTGGAGTCCACTTAAGATAAACTCGCTTAAGATAAAATCTCAGTTCAAATAAACTTTCCTTGTGGTCCCAATTTTTTTTCTTCTTTTCCATTACCAATGAACAACTGGTTAAAACAAACGCCGACAATGCAACCTCCGCTTAAAATAAACCCTTCGTGTCGGCCCAAGAGTGTAAACCAGTACACTGCCTGCCGCCTTGATGATGTAAAAGGGTCATGTGTGCAGAAAGGGGTGGGATAGGGGAAGGGGAGTGTAGGTTAGTAAGGGCGATGCTATGTCTACCTGAATTACTGTACTGTACAATCTAGACCAACGCAGTCTCTGCATGTGAGGCCCACTTGATGATTAGCGTAGCCTCCCTTTTCACCACCGCTCATGCGCGCATGCACACGGTGCCGCCTCTCCCTTCCCAGTCCCAAACAAGCTGTTTATGTCTACTGTACAAACAAGTGTAGTTTCGCTCTTTTCTTTTCCCACGCTTCACCAGTGGCCATCGAACTGATCTCAACGTAAAAATATTATTTAATCCATTCCAAAATGACAATGAGTTTTGCTTTTATGGTGAGGGTCACGCAGACAGTTTATAAGAACAGGGGAGGCTACTGTGTATATTATCCACCTCTTATTCTTGTGTGAGAGGGGTTTTTTCTCTTGAAAATGGTTGATAAACCTTGCTTAAGATAAACTTCTTGACTCGGTCCCGAGAGGTTTATCTTAAGCGGACTCCACTGTATATGAATTGTTTGCAATGTCAGCTAGAATGTAAAATTGTTATAAGTGCATTATTATGTTCATGTATCTGCATTCACAACTTTGTCTGAATTGTCCTACTCTCGCTTCTTGGTCAGGTGATGGTGTCAATGCAACCTGTATAAACAAAATGATCATGTCAAGAGTAACACTGAGGAAAGGAAATAATTAATGAAAATACTTAGTATTTGTCTTTCTGAACTGATACTAGACAAACCAGTCTCATGCTTAGTCTTTTTTTCTTATATACCACCATGTCCATAAGTTAAGATCTATTTTTTGTAGAAGAGAATTTTTTTATTTGTATGAAATGGCAATTTATGTGCTGATCAATAAAATGTGTGATGTACGGATGCTTTGCAGTGTTCTCTCTCTATGAGGATATGAATTGCTTGCTTTGATGTGTTTTTATAGCGTCAGTATTCATTATATAAGATTTGTCTGGTTATTTGCATGTTTCTTGGATTTGTTGTTTTAATTGTTTTAGAAGTCATTGCAGTTCTCAGGGCATCTGTATATTGTTTATCAGATTTATTACCATATTAATTAATTTTTTTTTTTGTACACTAAATTTTTTGTCGTTGTCTCTTGACAAATCATGTGTCTGTTTTCAAAGTGCCTGTATCCCATTCTTGTAGTAAAAGTATGATGTGCTTTGTTTTAATAGTTGGTTGGTTTTTTTTTGACAGAGCCTTGTAATCATATTGATTTAGAAATGAATCATCTCTGTTGACTTTTTATTTAGTGCTGCAACAAATTAATCAGTGCAGCACTTAAAACATTAATTTTATTTCAGCATATATCTTTTACAGATCTTAATGTTTGTGGTTATGGTTAATATGTTATTTGACAATACTGTTTCATTTGTTAACATAACTTTTTATTTGAGATGATGAGATATTTTCTTGTTCACTTTCAAAGCAAGGATAACATTAACAATACAGTGGAAAAACTAATCTTAAATAAGACAGTTATCATTAGCCTCTCTCTCTTCCTACATACTATGTATGAGAAAGACACAATATTTATCTAGCAGATTGTAAAACCAGGTAGAGGGTGTTTGTTTCATAATATTTATTAAGACAGTAAACAGAATGTTCTGTGAATATGAGTAATTAGTGGGGAAGGAAACTGGATGTTTGAATCAAAGTTGCACTCCTGTTTTTAAGATTCAGTCTGGAGGAAAGTCAGGATCACATATTACTTGATAGGGGAGTGCATAATCATTTGAAGAAAAGAGTTAGGTCTGAATGGATGTGAACAAGAGTGGATGTGTTTTTTACACAGTTGCACTGTCCTTCACCTGCGGATACTGCATTGGACCATGCTCATCAAACATTGGTAATTTCAGTCATATAAAGCACTGCAGCAGCGGAAGATGATATGCGAACAAAGAACTTGCCATGTTGACACCAATGCAGAATACAGACTGTGTTAGTTATCTGCACTGGTGAAGAGAGCTGTAGTAGCAGTAGTAGTGTGTTAGTCAACATTTGACTGGAGAACATGTCTCTGATCACTAGATTATACAATAATCGTTATGGCTCTCTTGTTCATACCATCTAATCAGAGAGAAAGAGCAAGTGTTTTTTACTTTAAATGCTTATATTGAAAGTGGGTTTAATTACTTAATAAAGGATAAATTGAACTGATAGTCTCATCCAGGAATTTGATCACATTAACCCCTTTTGTGACACAAAGTTAGTTTGCTTTTTATCACAGTTTCCCTTATAGTGAGTCTCTCATAATTGGGATCTCAAAGAGAATATTTATGATGGCCATTGCTTATCTTTATGTAATCGTAGTGTGATGGCATTTTAGAGATATGAATGCTGTTCATCACAGCAGTATGGTGGTACTTTTTACTGTATAGGGGACATATTGTATGTTCACAGTGTGGATTGTTTCCATGTGTGACCACACATCCTGATCCCTCATTGCTGTTTCACTTAGGTCATGCTGTCTTCTTTGAGCCACTGTGTTATACTGTTTGTTACAAGGGGCCTGGAAGTGCCTATACAATGTTGTTTGTCAGTCAGAGATATGTGTGCCATCCAGTTTGATGCTTGTCTGTCTAAGAATTTTTTCATTGTGCTCTGAGCTCTACTTCAGCGACAAATGATTTCAGTGTGTACACACTCCTATCTTTTTTAGGCAGTTCATGTTAATCAATACAGGCACTACCTTATGCCTTGCATTTTTGTTATTGTTGTAATGTTAATATGATGGGCAGATAATGTTGAGCGCATTTTTTTTTTCATTCATTCATCAGTCACATGGAAATCAGTTTGAGAAAAAGGTTTATCAACAGAACATGTAGCTGAAAGGTGTTGATTTGAGAGAGAGGTAATCATTTTAATTTGTAATGTTTATTGAATTCTGTGGAAATTTACACAACAAAAGAATAGATGTTGTTCTAATAAGTTTATGATCCCATCGATTAACACTTTGAATTGGGGTAGCTGTCCATAAAAATATATTTAGAATCTTTTAATACTTTTGATCACATTTTGGACTGTAGAATACCAAAGCAGATGTGGTTAAAATGCTAGCATATAATTGTGAACATCTGAAGTGTGCTTTTTGGGGGGAGGGGGGGGGGGGGTCATATGTGGTAATTTAACAATGTACATGTACTTCAATTCCAGATCAGGTCATAAATTCATTATTTAATGTAATTCCTTATTACACAAGAACCCCGTTTTGGGACTTGCTATCTTTTTGTTTTCATTTGATTTACAATACTGCTTAGGTATCTGGTCCTTCAGAGCCTGACTTTGAGAAACCAGATTTTTTCACAATAATTTACCTGTCCAAGAACCAAATAAAAAATCCGCCTAAGAGCCCGGTGCTGAGCCATACATGCGAGTGCTCATAGTATAATTTCACATCATATTGTCCACCTGAGAGAAACGCACAGCACTAGGTGTGCACTAAAATAGGAAGGGTGTGGAGGGAGGAGGGATATAAGGAGAGGAAGTATGGGGGATGTGAGACACATAGACTAGCCTGTAGCCATTTCCTTGTCTTCCAGACAGGAGGGGGAAGATAAGTTGTACATGTAAGGAGGACTCCGTTTAGCTTCCTGACTGGTCAGTTGTTTTGCTACTTCGTCGGTCTGGCTAATTTTAAACACTTTGAGTCACTTGTGCGATTATCCGTGAAGTAACCAACCATATCATGGTTTCATTCAGTAATGATACGAATATGTGGCACCATTAAATGTACATTAGATGTAGTTACAACACATATGCACAGCGAAGAAAGCTGTTCTTGTGGCACAGAAACATATCTTTATCTACCAGTAATGATGAACTAGGTGTAGCAGGCAAGAAAGTAGTCAGATGGATGGAGTACCCTTTCAGTCTGCCTAAGAGCCTGCTTTTTTTGTCTCCTGGTGACCGGACTCATAGGCCAGGCCATTGTATACCTAAGGACCAACTTTTTGTGGGCAGTATTAATAAAGCATTTAACTCATGATACTGGTTTATCAACTTATGGGATCACAAAAAAGATTTTTATTTTTTAAGGCCAAGCCGTTAATGATATGAAAGAAACTAGCGAGATGTAGGGCATTTATTACGAGATAGTATTATCTTACGGAATATTTCTGTTATAAGCAATATCAATATTCCATATGGTGTTTGGTAAAATAATGTATGCCATCATTCAGATGATAGTGTATCAATCCACAAAATACTTGCATCTCACTTTATGGGTCACAGTATCCAGTCCACTCACTTACAAAGACAGGTGTCCATTATGTTTTAGAAATGAAAAGTGCAATGGGATGGATAGGTGATTATTTCACTGCCCCTTCAATTTTACTTAGCCTGAAAAGGCTTTTTGTTTATATTTAAAAGCTTTATGGTTATGTGTAAAGTAAGGATAGCTAACAGAGCAGTTATATAAGATAATATTTATGTGAGTTTGTCACACTGTTGTTCCTTATTTCAAGCCCTTCAGTCACCTTTTTGCTGAAAGGTAAGTCTGCTATTTACAACATTCACAAGAACTTAGGTCAATGTGTTAACTCAATTTAGATCAATATGTTAACTCAATTTAGATCAATGTGTAAACACAGTTGCTCAGCTTGTACACAGTAATCTTGCAGTAATTATCTTGCATCAGTGTCTGCTAATGCTACAGTGAACAGCAGATGACTGCTGTCTCTTGACTTCAGCAACACTTATTGTGGGAAAAAATGATGATGATGATGATGAATACTATTCGCATCAGCAGCTGCTCTTTGTTAACCTTAAATTTGATCTCTCTTTATTTCCTTCATAATTGCTAATCCTTGGAATTTTTTTTTTTCAGGTTTTAGAGAACTCATGTTTCTAAAAAAGCATTTCATTATTGACACAGTCTCCAAACCATATCTTTTAATCATTCCTTTTTTTCCCTCACAAATGAAAGATGTATTTTCTTACTTGCTCATTATTAGTATTGCATTAGAAATATTGCCTTATCTCTTTTTGTCTCGCTCTGTGCATGTCTGTCTGTGTTTCACCCCTCCCCCCTCCTCCTCCCCTCCATCATCACCATCATTCCTGTTTTTTTTTCTATACAGAATGGAATGTAATGGACTGAAATTAGAACATATATATATATATCATAAATGGGAGTCAGCCTGAGAAAAAGGGGCTCATGTCGCTGGGGCAACTTTCGAGATACAAAGCAAAAAGTGTAAAAATGTGACCTGAGGTCAAAATTGAGTTCTTGTCACCAAAGCAATCTTAACTCTACAAGTGCGCCGCACGTATATATCCAACAGGTGAAACGCCCTTTATAGTGCGTACCCCGGATTTATACAGTCTGGCCTTTCCTGCTATGCCTGTCGCATCGCTGTGATACTTCTCAGCTTGTCGACAACAATTAGGTTTTATCGGACCCAGTTTTGTCAAAATGCCACA
>JBCEWB010060996.1:0-13683 GCA_039654565.1 Peronia peronii
GGTCGTTTCCACTTGTAAACTATACCATGTTGAATTTTATGCTGTTTAGTGTCGTGATGGTGTTAGTGTTAGAAAAACAAACTAAGAGGCAGACTATCAGGAAGAACGCAAGAGCCAGAAGGCAGAGAGAACTGGAAGAACTGGAGGGGGGTCCTAGCTGTGTTTTTGGTGGATTCTGAAGGGAATAAACACCATAGTCAGACATTATCATGGGGAAAAAAACTGACACTGTGCTTTTAGAAAATTGCAATTTACTCAGATGTGCTTTTATTGCAATAAAATGCAAATTTTGTAAAATCTGCCCATGGGATTTATTTGAAATTTACAGGAAGTTTGCAACAAGATAAGATAAAGATTTTGTCTGATGTCTTTTTTTTTAAATTCAAGAAAGTCTTTTTCGCAATTTTTTTCTTCTCAAAAATGTGAAAATTTGCATATAATATATAGTGGAATTTTTTGAAAATAGCTATAAATACATTTCACAAAATATCCAAAAAACAATCAGACAAAATCTTTATATTGGATGAAAGAATGTTTCTGCAAAATTTGGTGGTTTTGTGACAGTTTATGAGAAATGTGGGTTGAAAAGTAGGGGGAAATCCAAAATGGTGGCTGTTTTCATGCCTTTCCATGGCAACCATGAACATTTTACCCAAAAAACTACCCTAGGGTAAATGAGGGATACACTTCCAACACATTTGTAGTATTAAAAGAGTGTTCAACTAAAAAATTTGTGGATTTTGACTTTCGCTGCCAACCTTGGCCTTAATCAGAAATTTTTCTTTAGACATTCAAATATGGATTTATATGGTTTTTGTTTTTTTTTAATTTTTTTTTTTAAATGATGAAGTATTTGTCTCTGCAAATTTTTATATATCTATGTCATCAGTGGTTTCTCGTTAGTATCAGATATATTTTCATGGCTTTTTTTTGGAAGACTTGATACAAACTGACCTATATCATTTTATTTTTCAGATGGATGAAGACAGAAAAGAGGTAGAATCTCTCAAAGCAAAACTAAAAGAGGAGGAACAGAAAAGGAAGCAGTTAGAAGAGGATGTTTTTGAGAAAGATCAGAAAGTCATAGAATTAGACAAGGTGATTAACAGGATACTTTGAGGTCACCTTTTTTATTTTCTTATACCTAGTTATAATTGGTTAAACTAATTGCACTGCTTGAGGTTTTTTTTTTGTATGTGTTTGTTTGCTTTGTTCATTTGTTTTTTTATTTATTTTTTGAAATTTTTATTAGCTGAACAGGATAATGGAATTAGCTGGCAAAGTTTATCTATGTTCTCATATCACGGCTGTTCGCGACTGTTCCTCTAGTTTCCTGCCAATTGGCTGAGTCAAGCTGGGTCAAAGGGTCAGTCACGCCCCAGTGCCCGCGCAAGCGATGGCAAACTTGTGAAAGTTTGTGCTTTTTGAAAAAGATTATAGTGAACAGAATTGTTCTGCATCAAAAGTTGGCTAATCAACGAAAAGATAAAATCTTTTACTTTTAACTGGTATCTTTTATTTGTGAATATGTCATGTGGAGCAGTATTACACCATCACAGTTGACAAACATGGGCATTGTTGAATCCTTACATGGAGTTTTAAATGGATAATATTCATCAATGGAGTCTACAGAATTAGTGAAAACATTACTCATTCCTCTCAATGTGAGAATCATTTCAGCTTTACTGCTGCCAGAGTGCAGGTTTCAAATATCCACCTGTTAAATTCCACACATTTACGCTGGCCCACCCACAGCAGGCAGGGCTGGGCCGCATCACTGTGCCCATAGATGAAGCAGTGAATAATCTCAGTAGTATGAGGACAAAATCAAACATAACTGAGCTTCTAAGTCATAAAGTGAGTTTTACACAGTGGAATGATGAGATTACTAATTTGTTTAGAACCAGTTTTGGAAATTTGATGGACAAACAAAAGGGATTTTGACAAAAAATGGTATCAATTTACATTGAGTTTAGAGACAATACTATGTAGTTTTAAATCATATCGTGCGAAATAATCCAAACTAACACATGAACAAAACTTATATGGCTGAATACACAGAAAACACGAGAATCTGAAGATGGCCACAAAACGATTTTAGTTGCAATGGATATTGCAGACTAATGGGATAAAAAGAGGAGATATCATGGCGGGGAAGAACTAGTAGCATGGGAAATTCATTCAGGCGCACCTTGGAGAGAAATCTGCCCAAGCTGTCACTTTGAGCGCTGATTTATGACTCGGGCGGTGGGTAGCTAAAGGAACACTCGGAGGCTGGTTTGAACAGCCGTGATATAGCAGGACAGTTTCAGTACAACAGTTTACAAGTCCTCAGGATATTGTGTTGAATTATAACAATGACTTTGCTGAATTATCTTACAGGAATGTTTTCTGATAGCGTAAGGAAAGTCCAACATTTTTTTGCTTTGAAAGATTTTACTTTGCTTCATAAAAAAGTGAAGTTTTAGCTATGATTTTCATCAAGGATTTAAGATCATAGAATTTAGTTTCTATAAATGTAGAGAGAAACTGGATATATATTCATTTGTACTTACAGGAGGTAACACGGCTCAAAGAAGTTAAGACAGATTTTCAAGGTCTACCTGGTGACCACAAACTTCAAGCCATGTTGGAAGCCAAGGTTTGCATTTCATTCAATGTTATTTGAAAAACTTAATAGGGACTGGCTCTGACTTACTTTATCTTAATGATGATTCTTTTTAACTAGTTCAGGCAAATAATGCCTTTTTTTTTAAGAGTCAGATATTTTTATATTTATTTTTCACATTGGTACTGCATGTCTTGAAGACTTTGATTTTTGGGTTGTAAATATACAAATTAACCAATAAGACAATGCATACATGTGTTTTTGGTTTCAACATTTGTAATACAATATCTGTGCAATTGCAAGGTTTGCTACTTATATCAATGATGTACTTGCAACTTATTTAAAGCTATCAGTGTAATTTATGGAGTCTTCTCCTGCAGGATTCAAGAATAATGAGTCTAGAGAAGGAAGTTCAACAGCTTGAGGACAAACTGCTGAAAGCTAAAGAGGACAGTGCTGGCCTCCCTTCCTCTGGCAGTAGAGACTCGTCTATTCGAGATTTGGCCAGTGCCAAAGAAAAGTTGCTGAAAGTAGAGGTATGACCTCTGTCTGTTGCCTGAAATAAAAGTACAAAATAATAGAAAAAAATTTCAAAGTCGTGGGAAAGAGATGAATTTGGGATGTATGAGAATATTCTGTTATTAAATGAAAAAATGATGCTTAATTTGTATTCTGTTATTTTGTTCGTTGGTCCTAAAATAAACCTTCAGATTGAGTATTTACATTATGATTATTATGGGATTTGAAAAAAAAAAATTGTTTAAGTGCAGATAGATTTCAACAAAAACAGTACACGAGAATAACTCTTTCTTGTGGAAATAGAATAGCCTGCTAGTTTAAAAAAAGAGGTAGTGAAATTGTTAGTTGCATGAATTGATTTGCTTTTCAATTACACATTTGGAGACAAACAGGACACAATCAAGAGTAATTTTGCTATATATGTGGAGAAAACGGCCGACAATAAAAAGAGGCACTTAATGTTTTGTGAATTCAAAGTATAGTCCTTATGAGATAAGACAGTGAAGGCTAGGGAGTGAGGGTGGTGTAGTCATGTGAGCTGTTTTACTTTTAACTAGGAATTTGAAGGGAAACAGAACACATCTCAGTACAAATTCTGCCTTGTGGATTAAATAACTAACAAAGTAGAAAGAGGTGCTTATGTTTTTGTGAGTTTCATAAATAACTTCAGTGAGACAAGCCAGTGAAGTCAGTATATCGTCTGTGCCAGATGAAAACACTTTTCTGCGCATTTTAAAAAGCAGCGAGTTTTCTATAGCCATCCATGTTATCCCATTTTTGCATAAAAACTATCTTACAAATGCTATATTCTAATGATTCACTAATCCAAGGCATAACAGCTTGATGATTTTTGTCACTGTATGATAAGAACTAAGTCAAGAAGTTTTTGACTTCTGTTTGCACGTAGACTGCTGCATAGGCAAACTTTGCATCACCTTTTTTTTTTCTTTTTTTTTTTTTTTTAGACATTCAAACAGAGTTAAGTATTTTTCTTTCCACATCAACAATCTGTTTATCAAAAAGATGCAGTCTCTGAAGAGTGAGGCAAGTAAGAAAGAAGCAGAACTGGCAGGCCTTCGACTGAAAGTGGAATCTCTGGAACGTCAGCAGACAGAGAGGGAAGATTATGTCTCAGTCCTCAAAGACCAAGTATCATCAAAGGACAAACAGACAACCATGCTCCAAGCTGATGTGAGTTTTGTGTATCATAATCATAATATCACTAATCAATTCTTGTGTATGCATTCTACAGAACTATTCATGAGACAGATAAAGTGTCGGGAAGCATATTTTATTTACTAACAGTTGTATCGTTTTTATATTTGAAAGAATGTTTGATGCAGTACACCGATAAAGTAGCAGGAAACACTTTATTTTTGGAACATGCTAAAACATCTTATTCGTCAGTTACCTTTTGTTTTCTTTTGTTGTTTTTTTTTTCTTTTATTTAAAAACATTACGTCTTAACCTGAATTTCAGCATACAGTGGGAACCGTTTATAACAGGGCCGCATATAACAGGAAATCGCTTATAACAGGAGCATCACTAAGCCCCAAGTCCACTCCTACTTTGGCATTAGTAAAATATTATCTCATATAGCAGTAATCCATGAGAGTCGAATCTTTTATAACAGGATACCTGTACCGTTAGGCGCACACAATGTAACACACCTGTATGCCCAGATACTCCAAAACTGCACGGATTTCAAATGGATCAGGTACACTTACTAGCATAATCGCTTCACAGCTATTATTTCATCTGCTTTGTTCACCAGGTAATGTTAGGTAAGATAAACATGTCGTATCTTTCACTGACCACTTGGTCCAATGACCAATCAACAGTGATGAATACGGATAGGTGCATTTGCATTTATTATTGTAGATATTCTTGTGTTTCAACTTTATGCCGTGGATCAAGTAAGATTTATTGGTATTGCATTTTTATCGCAATCACGCAATCACTTCGATAGCTCTCCGGTTCCACACATCACCATAATATATGGCCTTTCACCTCAGCTCCATGATAATGTACTCAAGAGATCGCACATAAAGGGATTGGTACAATGGAAGGACGGGAGCAGATGGGTGAGGTAATATGATACCCTTGATCTTTCGGTCTGCTTAGGCTAGGTTAGGTTACTCTTGGCACTATGTTGGGGACAGTGATGGGGGAGAATCTGGCATGAGGCCAATGAAGTGTGGTGTGTTAGATAATCATGTGGCCAGTTGCTCTGCTAGGACTTTTTGATTATTACTACTACTAGTACATGAACATACTGTGACCTCTAATATAATATACCATGTTATTGTTATCGTCCTTACTATGATCTTTGCTCAGTCATGTAGAACTAAAAGAAATTCAATGAAGGAAGACTATCCATGAAAAAAAAGTGTCTCCTATAATCAGGCAATAGGCTGACAATGATTTATTCCTCTAATTCATTGTATTTAGTTATAACAGGAATCGCTTATAGCAGGACTTTTCTTTGATCCCAGCAACCCTATTTTACCAGGTTTCCACTGTATATCAGCATGAAACAAATGAATAGTGGAAAAGCAAATGCTGTTAAGTTTTCAGATTAAAGTTTTGAGAAAATTGGAATTTTTTGTTGTCTTTCCTGTGTGGTGGTGTGGACAAAACTAAACCTAGGGCATATTTAATTCATATTAGTTTTTTTTTCTGAGACAGTGAAGGAATAGGAGCACAAGGTTAGCCTTTTTAATATGGAACATGTTAACATAGGAAGCATAACATAAAACAAAATATAATAAAACAGAAAAAAAATGACTGAGAACCATTTGCTTTTTTCCACTTCTCAGATATGTGGCAAAATTTGTTTTGCACATGAAGAGATCTGTGTTCAAACTATTAATTTTCATGTTGGAATTGCTGACAGATTGAGGGCCTGCAGGAGAGAGTTCGGAGCAAAGATGAGGCCATCGAGAGGAAACACAAGGAACTGTCGGCCTCTCAGGCAGAGAAACGCAGATTGGAACTGGAGGTGATGGAGCTGAAAGATCAACTAGAAATCAAAGCCAACCGAGTCAGCAATCTTCAAAGAAAAGTACGTTATCACGAATGTAAAGGCAAATCTTTGTTCAACTATGAAATTTTTAAAGAGTTTCATGTGTATTAATGGCCTTGGCAATATATCTGTACTAATATATCATATCTTTATCAATGCATTTTATGTAAACAAAGGTTGCACACTTCACAAAGTGTAAAATAATTCACTAAACGTGCATAAAAATAAACCATAGAAAACAAGCATACAACATTCAGAAAAAGAATTTTGTGCTTGCTTTTCAACTTAATTATTAGAACAAACAGGGCTGTTAGGTAATTGCTGAAATCAAACCCTTGGAAAGCTTTTGCAAAATTGACATGTTCAGTTTAGATTTAGAGGGTGTTTGTGATGAGGATTTTAGCATACAATGGAAACATTTTTTTCAAATTCTGGACTAGACATGTTTTGCATGCATTTAATCATGATTATATTAGCAGCTGTGATTGATTGAAGAATAATTATCCACTGATGTGATTTTCGTATGTGGTCAGATCGAAGGACTGGAAGACACAATAAGAGAGAAGGAGGACCAACTATCCCAGGCCAGAGTACGACTCACCTCAACATTCACTGAGTCTCCTAGTGATGGTACACTTTCTGCTTTGGAAGATGAACTTAGTGAAAAAGACAAACAAATTGAAAAGTGAGTTACTCATTCACAATTTCAAACATATAGGATTTTTTGTTATTGTTTTGTATATGTTTTTTTTGTTTTGTTTTGTTTTTCTTGTTTTTCTTGTTTTTTTTTAGTCTTTTTTTTTTCTTTATTTTGAGTTTTCATCTCTAGTTCTTGTAATTTTCAGCACTCCATGTGTATTTTTTTGTGAAAAATAATATTTCTGATAACTTTGTATGAGCATTGTCTGTCTTGTGACCAGAAAATTTTGGTAGAGGGACTGATATTCCTAATGAATTTACGTGAGCTTTATTGTGATCATTATATTGAGGTACACTTCCATACTAGATTTATTTTTGACAATGTTATTCTGAAGTGTCAGAATAACATTTTCAAAAAATAATTCAGAAAATAATTCAATAATATCGTCCCTGTAAGTCTCAAAACGCGCAAGTCTGTAGAGATGAATTTTACAGGGGAGACAAAAAATTTAATAAATCGAAGTGAAATCATGAATCACGCGTTTAGATCACGTGACAAAAAGTGTAACTTTCATTGGTTCCATGGACTTGATATTTATAGAGGAGGTGGGGGAAACCCATTCTAGTTCAATAAAACCAAAAACATCATGGCCCAATTTTCCGGACTTACGCGTTTAGAGACTTACAGGGATAATATGCTTGAATGATGAAGGAATAGCAAAGAGTATTTTACACAAAAACTTTACTAACAGACTTTCACGTTGATAAAATTAAAATTTTATCACATGAATTTTGTTGTTTATTGTTAGCATTACAATAATTATTAACAGTGAAATTCATCGGCACAGTCTTGCCTGATTGCTACAAGTGTAATGGCTATAGATTCAGGTGAAAATGTAGAGAAGTCCTGTGAGGTGAAATAGATTTTCACTGGAAAATACTTAAATACTTCTGTGGTAAATAACTTGTTTTGTGAAAACACTATAAATGAAGGTTTTCTTTCCACTGTGCAGACTGAAAGAACAAAGAGACCAAAGTGAGAAGGAACATCAAGAGGAGATAGATATTTACATGAAGAAAGCTCAAGACCTTAAGACCAGCCTTGACTCCTTACAGAAGGATCTGACAGCTAAGCAGACTGAGGTAGGCCCTTGTCTGAAATGACGATAAAGTATTTGCAATTTAATGTCAGAACAGCTGCAACAAATGACATGAGCAGCTGAGTCTTTTCACTTCCCTTGACCACAGATGTCACATGTTCACAAGCTATTGTTATTTCATAGTAGATGTCCTTGTGTTGTTATGTGATGCAGCTGTGCAACATCCACAATGCAAGTATATTTTTTGTGAGCTATTGCATAGATACAGGATTGTAAAAACAGTCAATATTTTAATAAAAAGTTGTAAAATAAAAAGAAAAAATGGAGATGGATTATATTTGAATTCTACTATAACTGTCTCAGCAGATTAAGAGTTCTTGAAAATATCCAAAATTGAATTTTGAGGCTGTGAAAATTGGTATAGGGTCGGCAAAGTAAAGACTGAAAAATAAGTCATAACTTTTATGTAATTATGACTCATTTTTTATTCAGTAGAATGGAAAACATATAAGATCAAAATGCAAAATTCATTGCACTATTGAATCATATGAAATCAAACAATTGGTAAAGATTTCATGAGTTTCATTTACATTTGTCAAAAATCATTGTCTAGATCTGTGAATTGAGGGAACATACCACAGAGCTGCAAGCCACAAAGTTTGAACATGATGGTAAAATTCGCAAGTTGGAGTCAGAGGTACAGGAAAGAAAATCAGATTTCCAGAGAGTGACTCTGGAGCTGGAGGAGGCAAGAGGGAAAGTTTCGATGCTAGAAAAGGTATATGAACACTGTTTAAAAAGTGGAAAAATTCATGAAAGGGATAGAGTTGTTCTGAAGACAGAAAAATTGATAGACAGGAAGTGTTTAGCTGAAAAGCTTTGACAGTATTTAAAAGGATTAAAGGTTGAAACTTTCAGCTGCAAACCTAATCAGTTCAAAATTGGTGTATTTATATATATATTTAAAAGAAAATTATATTGTGAAGATGAAATGTCAAAGAGAATACGAAGATTAAAACTTAAGTCAGTGAGATGATTTGCTTGTTGTTCAAGATGTACTTTTTTAATAAGGGTGATAGAATTATTTCATTTTCCATACTTTTGCATTAATGAAAATGAAGATAGATCAGCTGTTCTATTTTAGCTAAATTTAGCTCTCTGGAAGACAAAATTGACTGTTTGTGTCAAGATCTGTCTTAACCTAAAAATAATGGAATGGCTATGACCACAGTATTGACTAGGCCATCCTGTCAGTACAACTGACATTTTTCCATGTTTTTCAAAATTATGATAAAATAGTTTTGTAAAATGCTGAGAGGACCTAAGACAGATTAAACATCACTTAAATTCTTTGTTTCACTTACATTTTGTGTGCATTTTTGCAGTCCCCTAACAATAGTTGTGTAATTGATTCCTTTAATTTTAAACAATGTTTGGTAGGAAAAAGCAGATTTAGAGAGCAAGAAGAAAGAAGACAACCAGCCAGCTAACTTGAGTAAACAAGAGAGTAAACAGCTGCAGGCAGAGATAGAGAAACTCCAAGACATGCTGAAGGAGGCGGAAACAGACAAGACCGAGAAAGAAAATGAGATCAGAGAGTTACAAGAGTAAGAAAAATATTTTGTTCAATTTTTTTTGCCTATGTTTGTAGTTTTATAAGCAACTGATATGTGATAACTGAAAAATTATGAATGCTGGATTTTACTAAATAGTGCAGAAATAAACAATAAATTATTAATTAGATTATGGTTAAAGGTATTTTATAAAGTCATACCGACATTGAGCTAATTCCAGATTATTTACAGTTGGGATTGATATTACCTTACTTAGCGTAGATAATTTGTTTGTTAGTTAATTTATGTGACAAATACAACATATAAGAACATTTAACTCACTTGTATTTTAGATTTTCCCAGTGAGAAGTACAGAGTATTAATTTTCTGTAAGCGGCATGTTCATGCAACTCAAAAAATATATTTTTAAACTTGTCAAACATGATGCAAGTTTTTTTAATCATCCTGAAGACAAAAACAGGACTGAACAAATATTAAGTGATTGCTTGGCTGTGGACTTGTTGAGAGATCATGCCAACTTGGCAGTTGAGAATGCTTATAGCTTGTGGAAAAAATGTTGATGATGTTTTCTGCTGCTACATATTTCATGAAATCATAAAAGAAAAATTGGGGGGTTTTTTTGTTAATTTTTATTTTTTTTATTTGGTCGATGCAGTCTAAACTGTGGAGAAAAAAGACAGTGGTAATTGTTTTTAACGAGTTCGGTTACTTCTCTTTGCTAGATACAAGGGCTGTTGAACAAACACACTGAAAAGGAAAAAAAAATCACTTTTGTGTTCCTTTCTTGAACTGTTTGTCATGAAACATTACAAAATATTTATGATGTAAGGAAAATATTTTCTTCTAGTGATAATAATATTATCAGTTTTTTTTTTTTTTATGATCAGTCATTCAAATGACAAGAAGAAAAAGAGCTGGGTTTTTTTTATCCCTCTTCTTCAAACTGGGAATTATTGGGGCTGGTTAAATCAGTCCTTATTAGGGGTAATTTTCTATTCATTTTTACACATTTTGAAAATCATTCATGTTGTAGTTTCATTTGTATTTTTGTGCTGCTGTGAATGTGATGTATACTTGAGATGATATGAATTTTAGAGGTAATTGTTTCTCTGTGATTTTCGACAGTGTGGTCAAGGAATACAAACAGAAAATGGGCACCCTGAAAAGAAGTCAACAGACTGAAAAGAAGAAAAATGCTCAATTGCTGGAAGAAGCCAGAAAGAGAGAAGATTCGATGACAGATGATGCTTCAAGTTTATCAGTAAGCTTCTAATAGGGCACAAGATACATTGTACTTGCTGCATTGATTACAAGAATAATGATAAACATACAGAAATATGGAAAACTGTTGGAAGATATGATTTGTTTTTAAAAAACAAGAAAATTGTTTGTTTTTCATTCTCGTCAAAAGTCACATGCGGTATGAAATTTGTTTTTTGTCATCATTCAGAGATTTATGTAAACCTCCGGATGAAATTTGAGTGCATTGCAATTCATTTATTGGCTGAAATTTGGGACAATTTCCATGTGAAATAATGGTGTTGATCTTCAGTAATGCTGAATTTCCATGTTTACCATGATGTCACTTTCACTAGGTATGAATGTCAGAATCCATATGACTTAATCATTTCATAAGGTTTTCTTAGATTTCTATTTACTTAAGAAATCTTTTACTATGTATCTTATGACTTTAGGACTGTGACAGGGTACATGTCTAGCTCATATTATAATTTGTCCATGGTCCCATATTTTGTGCAGACTGCCATCAAGAAGAGCAATGACAGAGTGGAAGAACTGGAAGAGGCCTTGAGACAAAGCGTGATCATCACAGCAGAGAGAGAAATGGCCATGGCTGAGTTGCAGGGACAGATTGAGGATTCTAAAACCGCTGTATGTATAATTCTGTATGTGATAGCACAATGCTTGGTGTAGGCTCAGTAGTACAGCTGTCAAAAATCAACATTGTATTTCTCAGTGGAGATAATGATAACAAAGTTTTATATGGTGCTTGTCCCCATATAGTACGGCATATCACAATCTATCATTACTCCACAGGAGACAATCACATATCTTTCCTATGAAGCATACAGGTTGGCTCTTGAACATTCAAATCCTTATTACTCTAACAAAAACATTCTCTGTCATTAGTCAGATACCCATTTAAATCTGGGTGGGGTCAGGAAATGTGAAAAGTGTCTTTCCCGAAGGCAAAATGTCGGGATCCGTTAGGGTTTGAGCAGGAATTTTTCATTCAGTCCAAAACCCAACTTGTAGGCCATTATCGCAACTCAAAATCACCCAAGGCTTTTTTTTTTATCCGCAAATGAATCCTTCCTCTGTTGCTTAGTGCTACCTCACATGAATTTTGGGATTGTGGTCTTTTATGCTTTCATTCTGTACCTATGAATCAAAAGTGTAATCAGATTGTGGAAACTGGAAAGTTAAATACATTTTTGCCATTAGAAAGGGTGAGACCAATAAAAACCAAAGGGCAAAATTGTATTTATTTTTCTTTTGAACTAAACAGTTTTTTTGTTTTTTTGTTTTTTTTAATAATTCTAAAGCACACGAAGCTCTCAAATTAGCTGAAGATGCAGACTACTGATTAATGCTCTCAGCTCTGGTGAAACTGAACAAGAACTGGATTTACTCAGGTTAAAATTGCTAATATCTCTTTAAGCAGTAAAATTTTGTTATTTTCCTTTGAACAAAAAAAGAGCAAACAAAAAAGAAACAAAAATTGAAAAAGTAATTTAGTAAAAGATGAAGCTCTCAAATTAGTTGAACTTAGATTCTCATCAACTCAAAAGAAATTTGAGAACTGATGAAGCATACAGAAGTTGAAACTGCATCCATCTTTTTATGTCTTATTTCATTTTTATGTTTTACATTCTAGATGGAAGAAATGCGAGGAGAAATTGAGGCATTGCACGAGGTGTCTCATGAGTATGACGACAAGCTAGCAAGTCTGACCAAGCTATTAGAGGAGAAGGATGTCAAATTAAGAAGACTTTCATCGGAAAGACAAAAACATTTGCAGGAAGTCTATGAAATGAAGTAATTTGAATTTTTAATTTGGATATCTTTATCTACCTCAGCTTTGGCCCTTTTTCACATGTAGATCTTGAACTATGTCTGTTTTGTGCTGTGGCACACAAACATTTCTTGATTTTTTTTCTGTTGGATCAAGAATATATGTATCATTATTTCATGTCATTTGCATATTTTTATAATCGAAGACTGTTAACTGTGCATTAATGATTCCAGTTTTTCAAAACATGTTCACTTCATCTGAAACGCACAGCAAATAGTCTCTGAATTGAAGCCAATAATTCAGTCTTGTCAGATTTGCCACAACTGAATCAAGACTTGTTATTTTCTGTAGATCAGACTGTTAGTGGCTATCCCATGTAATTTGTGATATAATATAATAAATAATTTTCTGTAATAACCATCCACAGGCAAGAAGCTATTCAGGCTGCTATCAGTGAAAAAGATTCTACCCTTGCTCTTCTAGAGATGACCAGCACAAAGAACAAGAAAAATATGGAGGAGATTGACAGACTGACTCAGGAAAAGCATAAACTCCAGGCTCAGCTCAGGGATGTGGTAAGACCACAGTGCTCTGTATTGCTTTGCAAGTTCGTAACTAGGCCTTTCATAACCAAATCATAACCAACTGTTAATCAGTTAATCAACTTCATGATTGCCATGGCTGGTTTCAGAAGTAGAATATTCATTTTGTGTGTGTGTGTGACATCAGCCCCAAACAGTTATGACCTCAGCTGATTGTGACCCAATTACAGTATAACACTCACGAAAAGCCCACCACCCACGCTCGGCCTGAGTTTCACTCAATTGACCTTTCTCTCTGCACTTACAACAATATTGTGGCATTTGTCATAATCTGCAGTATAAAAAAGTTACTGAATTTGTCTTAGAATTTACAACTGAAACTTTCCGTTTTCAGTATTATTTGAGATTTTTTAGTTATTCCAAGTATTAAATTGCAATCTCAACAATATATTTGTTTTGTTCTGTGAACCAGTAATTTTGTGTCACAGAAAAAATCATTGAAAGACTTAACTCTCACCAGTTCAGGCCTTTTTGGCATATTGTAAGTCAATGTGTAGGTGACTTAGATAAAGTGACTGTAAAGTGTGTGAAATGAGGCTAAACCATGGCATGTGATATATGGTTGGAAAGGTAACTGGTTAT
>JBCEWB010061007.1:0-13683 GCA_039654565.1 Peronia peronii
CATCCAAATTATTTTTTGACACTTTCCCTCCTCTAATTTGGACATGCTGAATTTAAATATGATGCTTAAAAAAGCCTGAATTGAGTACTTTAGAAAATCACTCTCAGGACTCGCCCCTCCCCTTAATGCTGTCGCTCAGTGGCTTATTTTACATCATGAAACAAAGTTTGTAGCACCCAGTTTCGCAAACGTGACAGTATTCAGTCAAACTATTGTGTGAAATTTGTAGATTGAAAGTCAGTACTTTAATTCAGCAACAAGAATAAATGATACGTCCATGTTTAATTGAAGATTAAAGAAAAGACTGATGTTAAACGGAAGTCCTCCTGGAGCACAGTGTAGATGTAAACACAGAGTAGCCTCACTGCCATGAAGAAAACTGCTTTTTTTATCTTTTTTTCTTCTAGATAAACCTTTTTTTTTTAATACTACAGCTATTGCTAATTCAGATTCCAGTGGAAACTTCAAAGTTTTGTTAACATAGATTTAATTTTCATGTCTTAACATTGCATAACAAGTTTAGGACTGTTTTGAGGCTGATCGATATAAAAGTTTCCAACTTTTTCATGGAAACAGTTCTATGTCCTGGATTATGGCAGCTCGCTTTGGCAGTTTGTTTATGTTCAGAAATGTTATGCTGGGAATAACATAAATTTGGCAAATGGTTTATTATTTTATTGTCTTATGCATACATTGTTGTCATCTAATATTGATATGGACAATAATGAAAAAAGGACGCATTAATCACAACCAGACTTCCTCAACAGCATCATCAAACCATAATGTATCATTTTAGATAAATGTCTCAAACATCAAGACATAGGCAATTAATCAACAACTAAGTGAATACATTGAAATAAACAAACAAAAAATCTTGAGGATTAATCAGTTCAAAATTGACTAAATTTTGTATATCGTGAATATCTTATCACAATGGCATAATTATTTTGCCTTGTCTTGGCCCTGAGGATGAAATGATATGGCAGCCTGTCATGTCATTTTGCCAGTTGTATTGTTTGTATCTGGGATCTGTATGAATGGTCTAACTATGATGGCCCATTTTGTCATTTTGCCATAGTGTTACTACTTGTGTTTAGGACCCTATGATTGGTCTAACTGTTGCAGCTCATTTTCTGATCCTCAGGAATTTTGAGCAGATGATTTCCAGCAGCCGGCGAGACCTGCAGAACTATCTGGGAGCCATCAGTGGCGTCACTGTCTTTGTGCCAAGTAATCAGGCCATGTACGCCATCTCCAATGTCTACCCAAACTACATTAACAATCAGTCTCTCATCAACATGGTAAGAGATAATAATAATAATAATAATAATAATAGAGAGCATTTATATGGCACTTATCGCCGGACAGTACAGGCTCTAAGCGCTTTACAATCTATTATTACCCCTACAGACCCAAAGAACACACTCATAAACATTCTCAGCTTCCTGGGAAGCATACAAGGCGGCTTCCTGTTAGGTGCTCAAATTCTTATCAGTCTAACAATATCAATCACTGTCTATAGTCGGGTACCCATTCAAACCTGGGTCAAGTCAGGAAATTTGTGTAAATTTTCTTTCCCAAGGACAAAATGTCGGGACCTGTCAGGATTTGAACCCAAGACTTTAAATCCCAACTCTGACGGCCCAACTGCTAGGCCACCGACACCACAGGGTTTTCTGTGCTTATCTCCATAGTCTGTTTACTGGTCTATTCAAGTTTGACCATCCTGCTTGGCAGTCTGTCATTACCATAGTTTGACATTAAGGGATTTTCCATGCTGAAATCTACAGTCCTTTTAGGCTTTATTCAAGTTTGGTTGTCCTACCTGGCAGTCTCTCATTTACATGGTAAGAAATTAAGTTTTCCATACTGATGTTCAGTCTTTTCATCACTTAGTCCTACATCCAGATACTGCCACCATAAAGGCTCTATTGATGGCCCATAAAGATCTTCTGATAAGGTTGAATTTTAACATATTATAGTCTTCTTTGCCTGTGTTTGATACCATACTAGCAATAGTCAAATATTTTATATCATTTGTAATTCTAGACACTTCAGAATTTTTTTTTAGCATACAGTTGGAAATGTGCCAAGCAGCAAAACGGTTAATGATTGTTGTTATACAATGTCGTCTTTTTATTTTTCTTTGTTACTGCTCTGATGCCATTGATTGAACGAGGTAAAGTTTTCTTTCTTGTACCAGATATTTGGTTTAAAGACAGACCAGTTGTTTTTTTCATATGTGGCCGTAGTGACAGTCCAACTGGCTTTGTGATATGTGGCGTTAGTGCCATGCCAACTGGTCTTTAGATATGTGGCCTCAGTGAAAGGCAACTGGTTTCTTGATATATGGCTTAAGTGACAGGCCAACTGGTTCTTGATATGTGGCTTAACTGACAGGCCAACTGGTTTCTTGATATGTGGTTTAGTGACAGACCAACTGGCCTTTTGATATGTGGCTTAAGTGACAGGCCAACTGGTTTCTTGATATGTGGCTTTAGTGACAGGCGAACGGATATTTCTGATATATATCTGTGGTGACAGCACATCTGGTTTCTTGAAGTGTGGCTTTAGTACAAGCCAACTGGTTTCTTATGTGGCTTTAATGACAGATGAACTGATTTCTTGTCTACACCATTTTGAAATGAATACCTTTGTTCACATGTAGTGTAAGAAAGTTTTGAAAATGGTGCTTTGTTTCTTCAAGTCTACTTTCCAGAAATCACAGAAAGTAAATAATTAAATTTTTCTTTCAAATTTTAATTACAGCTGGAAATTTAATCATCAGGCATAGTATGAAATTCATTCTGCCCACCAACTGCTTTGTGATTTGCTTAGAGCTGACATGACGAAACTGGGTTGAGCAGAAGCATCTTCAGCTATCTTCATCCCATCTAGACAAGTCAAGGTTCTTTCACATGTGCACAGACCTCCTGAATATTTTCACCATTATTTTAAAAGACTAGACGCCAGGCTTCCGTACCCAGAAAACTAAGGGGACAGCAGCTGTGGGTAAAATGAATTTAATATTATGCCTGATGAAGAAATTTCTAACTGTGATTAAAGTTTGAAAGAATAATTTAATTATTTACTTTCTGTGGTGTCTGAAAAGTAGACTTGAAGAAACAAAGGCACAAATTTAAACCTAAGATAATCCTAGTCTTAAAATTAAAGGCTGCATGCGTACTAAAAAAGGAAAAAAAAAAAGCTTTTCTACTGTCTTATCCGCAGGTGCTAGAGATGAGCCTTCTGCAGCAAGGCCAAACAGTCTCTCTGACGGAATACAATAGAGGATACGAGTCGTATGTCACAGCTATCTCCAGATACAATGGTCGCCGAATCAAAGTCTACAGTGCTGGCAATGGTGAGTGAAATGTCACTATCTCTTACATCATTGGTTGTATTCTTTTTACTGTAATAATCAAAGTTGTCGCCAAAATCCACCAATTACCCTCATGGTCACTTCAAAATTCAACAAACTCATTTTGCCTGGAGTAACTTATGGTTGGCACAGTGCATTTAATTCAAAACTCCTGAAAAAAATTACTTGTCGCAATTGTGTTTGACAGGAACGATGAAGTGTTCTAAGGAGTTTTGGAAACCAGAAATGGAATGTAAACAGGATTTCAAAAAGGCATTTGAAAAGACAAAAAAAAGAAAAAAAAACATACAAAGTCTTTAGATTAACTTTTAATATGCATGGTTTTATTTATTGAAATGAATACTGCTGTGGGTCTGCTTTATTCCTGAGAGATGTCATTGCATAAGCATAAGGACATTCTGCACATATTGTACATTTTAACCACTTGATTGCCCAACACCAAAGTCGCACGTGGGGGCCCAGGGTATACAAGTGGGTTCTTTGCTCCCATCTGCTGGCAGTGAAACCCACCATCAGTGGAATGTCTTTCATGGAATGCCATCCCCGATATTTGAGGCGTGACATCTCTTCTCTCTCTCTCCTTGCTCCCGTCCCGCTCTCTCTCTCTCTGTCCCGCTCTCTTTCCTCTCATCTTCTTGACTTATAAACGTATCTTTACCGTATTTAGCACAATATAGCTGTGATTGTGCTGAAGTGCTGTTAGACCCCAACACAAACAAACAAACCCAAAGTCAGGCAGCATTAACTTCGGTTTAAAATTGTTGGCAGTAGATGGAACTATTTACCTGCAAACCAGCCCAGACCAGTCTACAATGGCCCTCCCGCATTTCATATCTCCATATTTTAGGCCTATTTTGAGTGACAATTGAAATACAATCAACATTTTTAAGTAGGTAGTCAAATTGATTATATACAAGGATTTGATACGATAAGTGCAAGATGTAGTGAAAGATTTAGTGTCCATACATATAATAACAATTTTTTGATAAACACCACAAGTTGATGAGTGGCAGATAAGGTGGTGAGAGGAGCCAAAATGAGACATATAATCTGTTTCTTCATGTAACCTTAAATATCCATCAGTGCTTCTGATTGGGAATGTTGGAAAGTAGAAAATGGATTTTGGTTGGTATTTCCATAGTAGGTGGGGTGGGAGTGGGAGGGGGGTGGGCAAGCAATGAACAGAATGAGAGACTGACTTTGTCTTTTCTTTTTAGTACAGGACTAGTAATTAGCATGGCAGTGAAGGAGCTAAAATTCTGAATAAATCTGTGTCATTGATCATGTATATCTTTGTGTTTTCTATCCTTGTTCAGATACCTGGGTTGAGGGAGGCTTTGTGAAGGCTCGAGTGATCAAACCAGATGTTGGCTGCACCAATGGAGTCGTCCACCAGATTGATGCTGTCTTCGGCATCCCTACACGCGACATTCCCTACACCATCTTCTGTGAGGACTGGCTAGAGTAAGTTTTGAATCTTTGTAATGTCAGTAAAAAGTGCCAGGGGGTTTGAGTTTCTATCAGTAACATAGACTGGTTGATATGAGTCAGATGTCAAAGATGTCATTGAGAAAATTAGACTTTGCAAGTTGGTATCAGATGTGTATTTTAAGACATTCAATTCAGTATTAGACATATTCCCTGATTTTTAATATGAATTTTTAAAATAATGATAACAATAAAGAGCCTTTTTATAGCACTTATCCCCATGCTATACAGACTCTAAGCATTTTCCATTGTGTAGGCTCTAAGCACTTGACAATCTATAATTGCCCCAATAGACCCATTGGAGACATTCATGTTCTCAGCGCCCTGGGAAACAAATAAGGCCTGTTTGATGCTTAAATCCCTATCCATCTAACAATAACAGAGATGGGTTGAGAAGAACTAAAAGATTTCTTTCTAAGACGACTTCTTAATCGATAATAATTGAACGTGTTTAATGAAATTTTGTCAACATTTCTTTCTTTCTCTATGATTTCATACCCACAAGTATGCAAATTTATGAAATTTTATTTAATATTTCAATGCTCAGTGATGATTGTTAGACCCACGTTTGTACAATTATGAAATATAATTAATGTTTCCTTTTTCTTGATCACATTCAGATCCGTACAAATTTAGTGAAATTAACTAATCTTTTTTCTTTCTTTTCATGCATTTCAGATTCACAGTTGCACAATTTTGATTAAAAAAATTAACATTTCATGATCTCAGTGACTCTCTTATTCACAAGTCTACAATCTTAAATCAATAGAGTTAATATTTCATGGTCTCAGTGACTCTCAGATCCACAATTGTACAAATACTATGAAATTTATTTAATAATTTACCGTTCATGATGATTGTTAGTCCATTTGGCAAAAATTTTATGAAATATGTAACTAACATTTTACATCCATTATTATTATTATCGATGGATTAAATTAAAGTATTCAGCTATATTTTTGCTCTTCCCAGTAAATCAGATAAGAGAATGTATAAACGCTGTTGAAATATTGATATATTATGCTAGTGCTTCGATCTCTGTAATTGCTGTATAGAAGATTATTATGAGAAGTCTGTTATGAAAATGACCTCTGGAGCGGCTGTGTGGACATAAAGTGTTAAATTAATGTCTCTCTGTAACTCCAGTGACCTTCAGATCCACTTTTATCTGAAAATGACATCTGGAGCGGCTTTGTGGACATAAAGTGTTACATTAACGTCTCTATGTAACCCCAGTGACTATCAGATCCACTTTTATCTGAAAATGACCTCTGGAGCGGTTTTGTGGATGTAAAGTGTTAAATTAATGTCTCTCTGTAGTCCCAATTACTATCAGATCCATCTTTATCTGACAATGACACCTAGAGCGGCTTTGTGGACATAAAGTGTTAAATTAACATCTCTCTGTAACTCCAATGACTTTTCAGATCCACCTTTATCCAAGTCCAGTATGTTGGACTAGACAAGTATATGAGAGATCCACAGCTGACCCAAAACCAGGAGTGTCTGTTCAGCAACTACAGAGGGACAGGCTCTGGGGTCCCCAACACAGGCAACTATCCCAGCAGCAGCAACAACAACTTCCAGAACAACTACTACAACAACCCCAACCGCAACGACCTCTATGACCAATTGTGTGGAGATGGAATTCACAGGTAGTACTTTTGCAGTCAAGATATACTTCAATTTTCATAATAGCTGCATAGCACTATTTCTGTTCTATCTTAGAATTTCTGTTTACCTCAGAAACTGGCCATGGCTTTGTAAGTGAAGATTACCACTATGAAACCATGGAAACTAGTCACTTCTTTGCAGATAAGTAACATTACTGCTAGGCTACAGAAACTTATCTTGTATTTGGAAAGTGAACACCCCCTGCATTAACTGTTTACGCACTGGTATGATACGATGCGGTAATAAAAATCCGTATTCCAAAACCCCAATGCGATAGAATGCATCATAGTGATGCATCAGTCATTTACATAAATTCATAGCGACCACATTTTGCCACTGAGACTTCCCATGAGACTTATAACAGGAAGTGACTGTATTTGGTTTCCTTTTACAAAAAAACGGACGTTGATAGCTCGCTCATGAAGTAGCACTACTACTGCCACTCAATCGAAAGTGGTCTTGCCTTTGAAATAAATAAAATTACTACAATGAGGATTGTTTTTCACCAGCGCTATTACTTCCCTTTACCAGACATAAAAGGTTGTTGAAGAAACTGTGTGACAAAGGAAAAACTTACTTTTCTTCTTGTCAATTGAAAAACTGATCACAAAATTTTTTGCTAAAATTATGAAGAAAACGGTTTCCTTGTACAATGAATTTTTTTGTAATTTTTTATTATGTACACTTGAAACAAAGAGTGTAAAAGTCATTTGTTCCCTTTCTATGCCGCTTGTTAAACACCTCCTGTGCCTGGGGAAAGGGAAATAACAAGGCGGGTTAAAAATGATCCTCATTAACTGCAGCTCTTTTTGTCTGTCCAGAGAGTTGAAGCAGTCTGTATTCTGCATTGGTATCATACAGGCAAGTAGTTGGGTCAGATATCTTCTCATTCTCCAGCATTGTCTTTCATGACTGACAAGTTTCTTGGATGTGTTCCCTTTGCAGGTTCCAACAATGCCCAGATAACTGGGAAATCAGTTCTTTGTTCAGTTATGTTAAATCTGAACAATCAGATTTTCCTTGATTAAAAACACACAGTGTAGAGTTTACTCTAAGCTGTAGAGGTTTCAGCATTAGCCTTACAGATTAAAATCTGTCAACACTCTTTCATTTTCCAGGTGTGAGTTCACGTTCTTTGTACCCAATGGAACCGTCATCGACAACTTTGCCAGGAATAGCTATGGGAGACAGATCATGGAAGATCCTCGCAGATGGAGATGGGTGAGTTGACAATAAAACAGATGAGTAATACACCACCACCACTACCATCAGCAACAACAACAACAAAAAGTTCAATACCATTACTGACACAGACATCTGTAATGACAATGCTGAGTGTGAATTTGAGACAATAATCCATTAGAGATAATGTTCTAAGATGCTCTACCAGACAAAAATAGATGGAACATAGGATCTAAAAATAAAAAATAAAAAAAAAATAAACAGGCATAAAAACACATACACACACTCAGATTCACTGGTTTAGTCCTTTAAGTATGTATGCTTTTACCAAGCAGGATATGGGAGGCTTTGTCATGGTAGAAATTCCCCAAGTTTCTTGAAAATGTTGATACCAGTTGATTACCACCTTGAGATATAGCAGTAATATTTCTCTTTCCATATTAGGAACGGATTGTTGAGTATTCTAGTTCTTGTCTATTCTCGGTGTGGAAAAGGTTAATTACTGTCTACTTTTATTCTAGGAAATCCTGCCATGTGATGACAGTGAATAACTTTGAAATTGAAACTTCTTGGCTAAACAATTTTGTCATCAAAATACATGCAACACCCAGTAACTCTTAGATGTGAAAAAATCTGACATCAGATTATTATCTGATCAAGAGACACAGTCAGTCACTGCTGAATGAAAGGAGTGATTTTTTTTTAGCCTTTGCCAAGTGTGAGAGGTATAAAACCTAGCATTGTGGCAAACTTTGCATGAAGGAAAAAAACACTTTTGTTCAGCTATTGGAAGCATATGAAGCAGAAAATTATGAAAATATGATTAGAAAGGAGAAAAAGAAAATATTTCCATGAGATGATGAATTTTTCAGAATTTTCTTTTACTCGTTTCCAATAAAAAGAGGAAATTTCATTCTTTTTACTTCCCCTTCTTTACGATCTCATGTTATACCCTGGCAAATGGAAGTAATTTGGCTGACAGCCAAATATAACTTGATGAAGATGTTTTTTTTTCTTATTGTGATAAATTTTTTTTAAAAGTTTGTTTTGAGCTTGTTTTCAATTTAAATTTACAGAGGTGATTTTTTTTTCTTCTTTACAATGCTTATTTTTATACTTTACATGCCTTGTAAAAAAGAAATAATATGGCCGATGGTAAAATGCCTCATTGTCATTTCATTTTATACTTCTGTTTCAGCTGTTTCGACGTCTGATTTCTCACAGAGAGAAGATCTACTTGGAAGACATCAGAGAAGGAGCCCCAAGAAGCTTTTTTGCTGACAACGGAGAGGAGGTCATCATCCAGGTAGACTCGAGAAGCAACATCCCCAGTGGCCAAAGAAGTAAGTCTGCTATATCATCCCTTTTTATTCTATCTGTTGTCTGCTTCTTAGGTAAGGACATCCAATGCCAAACCTTCTTTGGATAATGGTGAATATATGAGATGTGACACAATGAAATCAGACTCTTGTCAGATTTAGAACATATGGAGGTATTGGTACCACTGTGAAGGATATTTATTTACCTTTCTGTGTGTGAAAAAAGTTTTGTTCTACCTCAAGTAGATGTCAAGATATTGGCAATTAAGATGATGGGAGTGACCTGTTTCTGCAGCTGATTTAGTGACAAAATGGCTGGTCACTTTCGTTAGTCTTTATTAATCCTTAATAGGCCAGGCCAGTAAATTACATATTTTGGGCTTTTATTCAATCTGTTCCAACAAATTTATCTCTGAAATGCATTTTTAGATTGATATAGAAAGCTTCTGTGAAGAAAAAAAAATTGCATTAAAAATTCATTCACTGTTGAAAAATACGTGATTTCTCTGGTCACCCCAGTTTGATGAGCACCTGATTTCATCGTGTCGCATCTCATATTTTGATGGTCCTATGTGGTATTATGCATATTAAAAAATCTTTTTAGGCAGTTTAGTATTGAAAGGTAGCAAATCACAGACAAAATTTCTGGATTCCATATTTCTACCCTGAAATTTCCTCTGGAAATTGGACATGGTCTTAAAACAAGATAATCCTACTCTCAGAATTAAAAAACTACATATTTCTCTCACTGTTCGTTAGTATTTTGTAAGTCAGTCCATTATTAGACAAAAAATAAACTTATCATTTGTCTGTCTCTGTCCGTTAGATATTATGTAAGCTGATTATCATTAAATGTGAATTTGTACATAAATCTACTCATTAATTACTCTTTCTTTATCTATTGCTTTGATCATTGTTTTCTGTTCTCTGTTTGCTCTATCTCCACTCTTTCCATGGTCTGTTTCATCATTTTCAAGCTGTGTCTTTTCTGATCACTTGCCAATCTGTTCATAGTCTGCTGCACACAATATTCACCTCTTCTTTGTTTCCTGGACCTCATTTCTCCCCAACTTTGTTCCACCCACAGCTGCCTACATCATGTTCCAAGGAGTCAAAGCCCAGATTATCCATTCGGATATCGGAGCCACTAATGGAGTTATCCACATCATTAATTCCCTGCTGTTTTTGCCCGAAGACCTGACCCGGGATGTCAGTGGGGCACCCGGTTTTAGTACGTCTTTGCTAACTGTACTTAGTATAAGTCTTATTGGGCTGATAGCACGAAACTTATATTGCTAGCACTTCTCATAGTTGTGTAAATAACTCTTTATGTACAGTGATTTTTTGTTTGTTTGTTTTTTTTTTTTTTTAGACATTCTTTTTCATCTTTGCTCATTGCTGTACCAGAGATTTCATGCTGTTATCAGACCATTATCACATATTAAAGCTTGTTTTTCAGTGTTTTAGCTGTAGCAGAGAGAACAAATTGTCATCATGATCATAGCACATTTGCCCTAAGTCATTTTTGGTGTTTTTGATAAAACTCAACAAACACATTTTACCTGAGTCAAAGTTGTGACTTAGGCAAAGTGAAAAAACATCCAATTTTTGCCTTTTTCAAGTGGGGACTATTTTTTGATGAACTCTGTTACTTCCCTTTGCCAGGTACAAAAGAGAATAAAATCACTTTGCATCATAAAGAATTCTGAAAAAGTTCATGGTATAAGGAAATTTTTTTTCTTCTTATCATAAGAATTTCATCAAAATTTTTTGTGACTTATTTTTCAAATGGTAAAAAAGGTTTTTTTTTTTGTGGGCACTTAATGGTGCTTGTTCAAGACCCATCTTGTCTGGTGAAAGGAAATAATAGGGGTAGAAAAAAAAATCGGCATTGGAGATGAGCTTCAGAAATTTGTCACCAGTAATATCCAGTCCATATATACCTGGTACAGTAGTGTTGCCCCAGACATCCCCTCCCAGAAATGAGATGGACAATTATGTTGTGATCTTGACATTGTGGTTTTATGATGATACTCTTAGATGCTAGTTTTGATTTGTTAAATCTCATCTTCATAAATTTTGTATCCTCCATATCATGATCATCTCTAGCCCTTCCCCTGTACATTTGTCCTTATGATCTCACCCTTTCTCAAACATGCTCACGATTGCAATTCGGTCACGGGAGTGAGTCAGTATAGGTCTTTTGCGCATGAGCGTTGCATCTCACGATTTAGTGACTCACACTTTTGTTTCGTTATCTGATGGGGACCACCACTTCCAGTTCATCTTTTTAAAATGAGGAGAATCATCTTCAATTGAGACCCTCCATGGGAGATTGACGCAGTAGAATTGGAGATATTTTCATTTGAAATCAAGGTAGGTTTCTAAACCAACAAATTAAAAACTAGTTTACTAATAATGTTGAATCTTGCTTTATGGATAGACTATTCAATTTAGTATGTTTTGACACCAAATGTGTCAAATTATATATGTTGTCAAAATGGTACATTGACTTTCACAACAAGGCCATACAGCAGCCCATTCAGCCAATCAGTAAGGGGAAACCATGATATAACTCAATTCTTGATGTTTTTAGGGATCCTCTCATTGTTGTCAGTTCATAATTAGCGATAAATAGAGCATGTAACAAATATATTATAGTTTCTACGTGAAGAAAATCATGGGTGAGAATTCTGATTGTATTTTTAAAAAAAACTATCAGTCCTTGAGGTATGTTTAATGAATGATCTATTTCTACAATAATGGCTCCCTATTCTGTTTACATTGGCCTAGTTACTGTACCAAGCAGCAAACAAGCCTATAGAATATAAAGAGAAAGTGTCCTCCTCACCCTCCACTCATTTTATTTTATGAAGTAGTTTAACCCTGCTCATAATCCATATGAACATCATTGGACATTTTTTCCCACGTACAAAAAAGATATTGCTGGAATGAATCGCCTTCGTCCTGCTGCTTGCACCTGCCAGGACCCTCATAGCAAGTGCTGTTCATTACATAGTCTCTTTGTAATACTAATTATGGGGAACAGTTATATAAGAAACAATGCATGGTAAATAACCAGTTGTCGCTCGTTGCCATGTCATATGTGATGACGTCAGCATGCACTTATTAAATGATAGAGTGCTGTGTATGCTAGTAAAAGAGATGAGAGTTTATACATCTGATATACTTGTTGGTTTGTTTCGGAAAATTATTTCACTTTTCATGCTTCTTCAAGTATATGAGTACCATTATGTTTTGCCCATGTTGTCAATCACAAAATCTCAACAGTAGTTCCCCTTTCTTCACTCGAGCAATTTTTTTGGCAATCTCCCATTTCAGGTTGGTGACCTTGAATTTAGTTTGAAGACTCGACTTGCAAATCTGTTTAGGGTCTTCGTTTTCTCTTGCCTTGTGGCTTCCTAATTGTGAGCCTGTCAAGTGGCATTTGCTGACTCCTTCCCCAGTGTGTGGTCTATCCAGTGTCTTCAAGCACATGATGTGGAAAGTATTGAACTTCTTCCTCCTTTTAGTGACAGCAGGTTCACATCATTACCATCACTGCACATTTATATCTGCAAACTTTGAGATCAAGAACCAACTTTTGAATGAAGGATAAAAACAGCAACAATTCAATAGAAAATATAAATATTGAGGCAAAAACTTAAAAAAAAAAAAAATAAAGACAGTACATTGATGCTACAATAGTGCCATGTAATTGTGGAAAAAAAAAGCTTTTTTCTTGACTATGACATGTTATAATCGTTGACAATATGTATGAAAATAACAATAAAACAGATAGATCACTTAGACACAAGAGGATTTTTACACAAGTTCTAGGGATACAAAAGCCTGGTGTGTCTTGAATGAAAAACCAAGTCAATCAGTTCATCTTCGCTCATCAGCTGCTAGCATCTATGTGTTTACATAACAAGTAAGTCATAGCCCTGCTTGCAAACATTATTATCATAGCCACCTCCATAGTTAGTTTATGGTCAAAGGGAAAGCACTAATGAATAACCAAATGGCTATAGCAATACTAGTTCTCCGGAATTCTCCAGCTTTTAAAGGAAATTTTAAAAAATTGTCAACATCCATCAGATCTTAAGGCCCAGTATGTCATCAGCAGGTGGCAGTTTTGGTCAAGGCCTCAAGACTGGATGTTTTAAGTGTGTTAACTCAATGTGTTAACTGTCTAGAGTCACTGCGGCACATCCGTAATGAGTTATGCATCTGCACTGTGAATGTGTGCTTAGGTTTCAGCTCTGCAACTATTTTATTTGTCTCTGTTCATACCTGGATGTTGGCAGTCCATTTTTTTCTTCTGCCTTTCTTTTTTTCGCTTCCCATCCACAGTTCCTTGTAGTACTGTTTTAGCAGGGCTGTGCCATCTCAGTTGTGCGGAGATATCAGTGGAATGTGTGTAAGAATCTCACCTTGGAAGAACCAGCATCAAAACAATCATATATATATATTAGTTCATATATATATGAACCATTGCCAAATAAGAGAAAATCCTATGGGTCATGTGATACAAGTAAGAAAAATAAGCATTTTGCAATTCTCCCTAATCAATGTAGTGATTATAGCATATATATGAATGACTTAGTTATGAGCACGCAAACTTTCAGAGCAATT
>JBCEWB010061018.1:0-13683 GCA_039654565.1 Peronia peronii
AACAACATGTCAAAGTTTCTCTTCTTAGTCTGGTGAAATAACAATCTGAAATTTTCACCCGCTTACCCCCTTAAAGATAAAAATCTTTACCAGTTCAACAGAGGCAACAAATGAAAACATATGGAAAAATACTTGCAATGCCACCATATGCTATTTCCTTGAACATAAAACATAAGCAATAGGTTGTTTTAATCAAAATAGTTCCTGAGAGCACTAAAATCAAATAAAGAAAATAGTTGCCCTTCATCTTGTGATCAAACTTAATCTCTCTTTATTTTTATTTTTTTTATTGATACATATTGCTTCCCATGTGCTTTTTATTGTGCCACAAACATACAAATCTTACCCTTATCTTCATTTTGCATTTTGTCTAGTATTGCACCAGCTTCCTGGGCAACTCCCTTCAGTGTTTGAATGCTCCATCCATAGAAGCTTGAACTGCGCAAATCACCTGCCAACGACCACATGTTTTCATTCCTTTTATATGATTAGGTAAATATCTCTTTTTTAATATTTTGTCATCAATGAAACTGGTGGATTATCAAAGTTTTAAATCAAATTTTTGTCCCCATACTGATGTTCATTCTAGTTATGTATATGTGTTGTTCTCTGTGGAGCAACAACGTGATAGCATTTTCCTTTTCATGCTTAGTGAAACTGATCTTAACACCTGTCTTGAAATCCCAGTGCAAAACATCACAATGCTGTTGGTTCATGTCTTTCCAATATGCTGATTATTTTTACAATAATTAATACAAAAGAATATTATAGTTAAATGGAATGGAAACTTGACCTGCAAAAGCTCCCCATCACTTGCTGGCCCTCTATTTTTATTGAATAACAGATCTTATGCAATAATGAAATATCAGAATATCTGAATAAACCAACTTGAAATAAAGCTGTCACAGAAAGCACCATCCTTTCTGAAGTATTTTCCACTTGTAGTGATGTATAAAACATGAAATGATTATATCAAAGCAAATAAAAACTGCTGTGGGATTCAGTCCTTACTTTGCATCTCTCCTCTTCTTTTCTTTCAACTATTAGCCATAGTTATTCCCTTTATACAGCAATAAGCAGTCTTCATTTCTCAAAGGTGAATTAGGCATTTTTGGATGTTTCTGAATTATAAATATCTATCAATTTGATATTCTGTATTTTTCATATCTTATCCTGAAATTCCTAATTTTGTTCTCAACACATTTATTCATACAATAAATGTTTGAACAAAAAAAAAAGAAAGCAAAACAAAAGAAAAGAAAATGAACATTAGGTCAAAAAAGAATGAATATTTGAAGTGTACTATTCTTTTACCTTTATTGCTATTTGGCCACATGATAGTTTCTTGCAGCTGACAGAGAAAATTAATACTCTCCATTTTTGCTTTCTTCAATTGATGATTTGAAATGATGTATTAAGTGGTCTTGTTTAATGTATGCATGAGAGGTATAATATTATTACCCATCTTGGTTTGACAAATTGACATGTTCTCTTCAAAATGAGTGGCATTTCTCTAGGTACATGTAAAGTAACAGTATTTTATACAAAGTTAATTACTCTTCTTCTCTTACTTTTTCCAGCATATTCAAGAATGCTATGAATAAATATATTGGTTTCCAGACAGATATAATGTAATCCGATGAAAAAAAAAAGAGAAGGTCAATCTGGTTTAATATAGCACTTGTGGGCAATGTCCATGAAAAAGATAGGATTTTTAAAAAATAATATTTATGAAAGCTTTTGACTATGTGATCAGACAGATTATTTCAGTTTTGATTGCATGCCTGAATGTGGAAAGCAGAAATATGAATGAAAATTTTGGAGTTTTGGAATACCCTTGCACATGGCCTCATACTCTGTGCCACATTGCACAAGACCTCTTGATTTAAGCTCTGTTTGAAGAAGCTTGTCACTGATTCTTATTCAAGAAGCCACTGGGTCCATTATGAAAATAAATTCAATTCATTTTACCTCTCCTACACTCAATCCCCTCTACTTGGCATTCCAAGCCCTAAACATTATCAAATTGCTACCTTGTGAAGGAATGACAAACCTAATACACTGAGAAAGTAAACAAAAGAAACAAAATGAAAATCGAAAGACTTTGAATAAATATCATATTGCTTAAATTACACCAAATCATTGCAATTTACCAAATCTGTCATCTGAGATTAAGTGACTTCTAAAGGATTTTGTGAAAAATTGTCATATTTCAAAGGGGAATGATTTTCAACTGCAAGTGAAAGAATGGAACAGATGGGATTGACAATATACAAATTATTTATATGTGGATTACTCAAGAACTGCATTAATTACTACTGGGAGTGAGTTAATTTAACTTACCCAATGTTATGTTGTTTGATATAAAAGTATTTGCGCCAAACATGGTTTGACAAGTCAAATACAGTTGATTTGTCTTCCATGCAAGTTCTCGCCCATACATAAAGCCTGCAAAGAAGATGGAGAAGAGAGGGGGGTGAGGGCTGGGGGTAAATGTTTGTCAGTTTACTTCAGTGCTCTCTGTACATAATCTAGAGCAATTATTTTCTGTTTTCAAATTCTCTGAACATCATCACAGGAAAAATGTTGAATATTTAATGACATTCCAGATCCAGTCTTTCATACTTTCACTCACATAGCAGTTTTTTTGTACATTTTTCTCTTTTTGTTTCCACATCTTCTCCCTCCATGTCTGAAATGATTTTTGCCCAAAATATTTGATTTTAGGTTGTTGTTTTTGTTTTTTTTAAAAACTCAACCTTTCTGAATATAAAAATGGCATAAAAAAGCTGATATGTCCATTCTAAGGTCTTGGAAGGATGGTCATTCAATGCTTGACTGGTCCCTCTGCCCTCCAGTTTCTGACTCAGGGCTCTATATGGAGTGGTAGATCATCAATATTTTTATGGCAATAGGCAAATGGCATATAAAAGACTTGACTGTAATCTCTTTCACTAATATAGAGAACCCAGAGCCAGGAGTGGTTACTGGCTGACCATCTGAGGCACTGACCACACCAAATTTCAACCAAAGCTTTCACCTGGGCTTCTAAAATAGACTTCTTATGGCTTAATGAGGGCAGAATATGCTTTGTTTCTGCTGTTTCAGAGTACAGTAGTGAATTATTCGTATAAAGACACTCTTGGGTTTGATTGACAAGGATATGGCGGCCATATATAAGCCTCTATATATATAACCCTGAAAGAACTCTACAGGATCCCTTTTGCTGATAAGGGTTAGGGATCAAAAATGGAGGAAAAATATGAACAGAGGCCCAGGAAAAGACAAAATAACTCATAAAAGTTATGCAAGGAACTCCAGTATGTAAAGCAAATATGTTCTACCTTGAAAGCCCGGCCACAAGCTTCTAAATACTTCTAAATATTTTGTTCAAAATGAGTTTTTTTAGCACAAATAAGCAATCTACTTTTTTATTTCTGAAACAATTGCCATTAACGTTGGCATGAATACAGAACAAAACAATATACAAAAGATATATAGAGGAGATTTTCTTAAATATTTCAGATTTGTTAAAAATTTGAGATTTTAGAGTCAAACTTTCAGAAAATCTGCCACTTTTTAATGTACCAATTCTAAAAATTTGTGGAAAAAAATAACTAAGCCAATTATCAAAAATACGTTTTATTTCTAGATATTGAGCTGGAAAGAATGTATGCAGAATTTCCAGGAAAATGTAGAAGCCTATTTATAACAAAGTTATGCAAGATTGGGTCGCAAAATCCAAGATGGGGGCCATGGCAACCATGAGCGATTTTAATTTTTTCTTCTTATTGTTTTCCTTTAATCTGACTGTGCCAAATTCATGGTAATGGTTAAAATCATCTCCCTCCAGCGGTTTCCAAAATGACTCCCAGGACTCACCTGTTCCCTGCCTCCTCACCCCCCTAATATTCTTTGTTTTCCCAATCTTATAATTTATTTATTGGCACCTGCATCTAAAAAAGCAAAGGGGATCCACAGGCATATCTTACTTCCATACAGGACGGCTGAAAATTGTGTCACAGGATTATGCATAAATATAAAACTAGAAGTCCCTAAAGCAGTTCAATGTTGCTTGCAATCACGCTCTGTGGAAGCTCCTGGATGGTGGTGGTCCTGAACTGTAACAGTCTTGCCATTCCTTTTAAACTATCAACGATGTGGAGAGGGGGGTCCTGCTACATGAGCAATTATCTATTCTTCATATTAAACTGTCTAGGCCACTGTCTCACCAACCTGAAGAGGACACTCCAGCTTTGCCTCTAATATGGACACAGCATGGAGAGCAACAGCTACTGATTATAAGCCATAGCCCCACTAGCATAGTGCCAGTAGTTGCTCTGATGGTGAGAGGGATTCTTGGATCTCACTGGACAGCCACCACCTGCCTTAAGCTGAGTAGTCCACAGTCTGTAAGGCGCTCTCCTGCCATGATCTGCTATCCTCATTGAGTGCATGAGAATTAGGAGCATCAAAACAGCAGGCAAACTGTTGGATCAGGCAATAAAAGAACTGAACAAAAGAGATCGAAAAGTGGAGTACTGGAATGTGCAAATAATCATGATGGGCCTCTCTGAAAATCCTTTCGAAATCAGTAATCCCAGAGAAAATAACTATCATCCACGAGCCCAGGAGACTGGATGTGGACATTGTCTTTCTCCAAGAAACATGACTGGTGGACGGGTAGGTTGAAAGAAAAGGATACCTGTTCCATTGGCAGAGAAAGGGCTCTGACATGACGAGCACAGGGAGCATGAAGTAGGACTTTGCATCAAAGAACAGCCTGCTGAGCATGGTAGAGTCAGAGGCAATTGCTCCAAATGATCCTCACATTCTGCCTCAACATCACTGCATGCCGAGTCACCTTCATTAACATGAATACCGTCTGACACACCAGACGCCAAAGATTAGTTCTATAAAAATCTTGTATCTGCCATTAATAAACTGACCACCAGACCAAAGATGGTGTACAGCACACTGCTGTATGGCAGCGAGATATGGATGATGTGTACAATGCAAAAGAGGTGTAAAAACACTTTCCACCTCAGATGTCTCCGTCACATCCCGGAAATATTCTGGCAGGACAGAGTTACCAGTGCAGATGTCCTGTTTTGCATTGGCCTCCCCAGTATGTCCATTCTGCTTCGACAGTGCAGACTTTACTGACTGGGCCATGTTCGCCCCATCAAGGGTTGTAGAATTTTCAGACATCCTGTTTAGAAAGTTGTTGTCTTGGAGACAAAACACTGGCCACCCCAAATTGAACTACAAAGATGTAGTCAGAGAGATATGAAGACTCTTGACATTGACACTGAGTCAGCTGACTGGTCAAGATAATGGAACATCTTGAGTGAATACATCAGATAGGGGGAGGAGAAGCTGATGCACACAGCAGTAGAAAATGTGCACGCAGAAAGGAGCACTGTTACTGTCTCAGATCAATGATCATCCACAGATAAGACTTTTGTGACAGGGACTGTCATTCCTGCATCAATCGCCAAAGCCACAGGCAACACTGCTCCAGCTGAGCAGACATCCGTGAGTCAGCATTAATCAACAGAGACTTACCCACTCCCCTCCCAATAAGACTAAAATCAATTGTGAACTGTAAATGACAAATGAAGAAGGCAACTTTGAAATCTATGGAAGCATTATTTGATGTAATACATAACTGAACAAAAAAAATAAAATTCTGTAGTAAGGTTCCTGATCTTTGACATGACTATCATTTTAATTTGACCTCACAACTTGCTTTTGAGCAATTTACCTTTGTCAACGCAAGCAGTTGTTTTGATCAATCTTCGGAGAAAGAAAAATACTGGTCCCTGCTTTAAACCAATAAAATCTATTTATAACATGATATAAAATCATGCTTATTAAACATTTCTGTCCAAATTTTACAATTGTTCTTGTATGAAAAATGGGACATCAAAAGTTAGAGTATGAGTCAGTTAAGTTGAATTTCACTCTGGAAGGGAATTGTTGCATATCTTATAAACTTGAATATAAAAAGTCTTGCATGAGATGCTGATATAAGTGCTGGTTCTAATAGGGTATAGAGAAATTAAAAGAAATAAATGAGAATTTAATTCATTGGCCTAATGCACATTTATGTGCAATCTGTGCTGTAACATCAAGTAGGTTTTGTGAAAAAGAGCAAGATCTAGGATCGTGAAATAAAGTGACATAAATATAAAGAAATTGTAAAAAGGAGCCAAAATTGGAGGCTATTTTCATTAACTATTTCACATAAATGCATCGAAAGGGGTATGCAAGAAATTTAATAAATAAGCATATATTTGACATTGACTGATTGAACATATTTAATTAATTCCTTGACAAAGATGAATCGGCACCACAAACCTCAATGCAAGTCACAACTATTCATATAGAGGAAATTGTTTTCAAATGCGAAAAACTGATTTTTTTGGTCATTTTGAGTTTTGATGAAATATGAAACTTTAGCCATTTTTGTATGCCATATACAAAGCTCAGTCTTTGAAAATGTCGCTTAACATAACAATTTGATAGCTGAAGTACTTGATGTATCCAGCAAAATCTGTAAAAGTAAACCGCAAAATGTGTCTACCTTTCCTGGTGCTCTGGAGATCTTGTTGGCTATAGGTATACAGATTTTTCACAAAGATTTTATCAATTATTTCTACATTACCATGCTAAATTTCATGCATAAATGTCAACTCTAAATGTTTATTTAAATACCCATCACTGGGGAATACAGAGGTGATCATGCCGAAGGCAAAAAGGCACACCACTATTTTTAAAGACGATTTTCTTGTAAGTGGCCTGGGATGGATAGATGTTTTCAATACTGTGTCACTTTGCAAAAGTTAAATAGATTTGATCAATGTTAAAGGTGAAACATAACACTTTCTAGTGATGGACAAAAGTTATGATCTTTCAAAATGCAACTTGCTTTGAGATTTGTGGTGCTGATTAAATTATTATGACAGTCAAAGTTACTGAAACAAACTAGTTCCCTTGATGGAAAAAAAAAGACAATTGTAACAAAATTTTTGTACACTTTTTGCAGAGTCTTAGGAATCAAATTCTAAGAACTGCTGTTTTTGGCTAATTAAATAGTGAGTTGAAAGAAACATTTTTTTTTCAACCAACAGACTGCAAAGATATTAATATCAAATCCTCTCTAGTGAATTGGTGACATATCAGAAATTCCCATCAGATATAATGAAAAAAACAAAAATTCATAAGAAATAGTGAAATTGATTTTTTTAATAGCATATGTCCTCGAAGGCCTCTCAATGTTTAAATTACACATTTCCACTCAGCAGAGGGTGAATTATTAAACTAATCCTCGTAGAATATTGGTTTGCTGTGAAAACTTTCTGTAGCTTCCTATTGTTTGTTAAAACAGTACCTATTCTGAGGGGTTATTAACGGGAGTCTCATACTTTCAAAACATTTCAACTTAAAGACTATAACTCATAATATTGTGCTTGTATTTTAAATCGGATTTTGGAGTTTGACTCCACAGTAAATTTTACCAAAGTGTTCCTGACACTAGGAATTTTTGATCAAGGAGTAGCAAAAATTGCACAATCTCCATTATGAATGTAGGTCATCATAAAATTGCCATTCACTCACAATAAAAACTTTTTTGAATCTTATATGTTGCTTTTACATCATAAATAAAAGTACATGAAGCATTTAGTCTTACTGAAATAAATTTATAACATTATGTATTCAAGTCCCTTTAATATACTGCTGATCTAAGCAAATACAAAAGTGTACCAGTTTGTTTATATTTTTTTATTTAATTTCTAATCAAAGATTTTTACCTTGACTGAAAAGCAAAACTTGCAAGGAGAGTAGTAAGTCAGGCTTAGCAAGAGAAACAACCCTGAACTGATTCAAAATTGTATCAGGCAACTGTGCTACAGCGGACGGGTATATGAGCAGTTTGTCAGAATCTCTCGAGGTAACTGGGACAGCAGAATTCATCAGTCCAAAGCAAGTTCCCTGAAAACATTTGAAGGAAACTCACTAAAAAATAAGGCCTATCACATACAATGGAAAATATTGTGTGCAGCCATATTACTAAAGACAAAAGAGGTGTTGAGTAAGTAATGTAAAGATGAAAAAATTCCTTTACTTTATGTCACTTGAAAGACCGATCACCAAAAAATTTGATAAAATTATAACAACAGGAAGAAAACATTTGTATTTATACCATAATTATTTTGGAGTTTTTCAAGCTGTATGTTTTAAGTAAAGAGCACACAAGTGATTTTTTCCTCTTTGCTCTGCTTGTTTAACATCTCTTTTGTTTGGCAAAAAGGAGTAAATAAGATTGGGCAGGGCACAATGATCTCCCATTAAATTTATGAATATGTAAGAACTCTTTTGAGATATATATAGTGCTGTTTAAAAACACAGAAATTTATAAATTTATGAACCTTGCAATAATAGGTGTACTAATGAAGTACCTTTCTCTATGATATATTTTTTAAATTCTCTCACTGAAAATTGAGATGGATGAAGAAAACTACAAGATTTTTTGATGATACTGAATAAGAGATGAAAAACTTTTTCTAGAAATCTAAAATTACAAGTTTGAATCAATGCTTATTATTAAATTTGTCTTGCATCTGGAACTACAAACATGATTTGACAACTGCACATCATCTGACTGTAGATGAACTGCTGCTTTGCCCGCTCGTAAGGCCTCCATGATTGATGCCATCAGCTGAGCCAGAAGCCCTAGGCATGCAGGTCTCAGAAGAGAAATATCATTGAAGCAAACCCAACATCCTGGAAACAAATAATAATCAGGCCATCACTGTGCATCTGAATGAAATGGTGTTCTTACAATATAATATGTTAATCTTATATTGTCATCAAATAAAATAGGGGAAGATCAGAAGCAAATAAAAATAGCTATAAAGATCTCTAAGAAACGAAAAACAAAAATGACTGACAGACAAGTGACTAGATTTAATTCTGAGATGTAATGTTGCACATGCAATCCATACCTACAGAAATGAAAACCCTCCTAATTCACAGAACCTTTTGAAATACAAAATCCCTCTTTCATATTAACATAAAATGAAATACAATGATCTCCACCTAAGAACCCGGTCACCGGGAGACAGAAAAAGCGGCCTCTTAGGCGGACGGGTTCTTAGGCGGATTGAAAAGTTACGCAACCTGTCTGACCACAAATTGCCTTCATGACTATGATTAGTTGATTGTTACCGTTAGTTAAAGATTTATTTGTGCAGATAAGTACAGCTTTCCTCCCTGTGTGTGTTATAATTGGATCTAACAATTCCTGATCTTTTTTAGCATTTGAACGTTGAGTGAGTTTTCACACAAAGGTATCATTGTTGAAAACATATATTGCTTTGCTACCCTGCGAATAATCACACGAGTGACTCAAGTGTTTACAGACCGACTGAAGTAGCAAAACAACTGATCAGTCAGGAGGCTAAACTTATTCCTCCTTATACACGGAGCCAATCACAAGTGCTGTCCTACAGTGTTGTCAGACAAAGAAATGGTTACGGATTAGTCCACAATGTGGCTTGATTATGCAGTCATACATCAACTATCACTTCCACTCCTTTGTCTACCTGTTCTCTCCACCTGTCCCCATTTTACTGCACATCTAGCACTGTGCATTTCCCTCAAGTGGAGAGTACGTTGTGAAATTACACCATAAGTACGTGCGTGTCCTGGCCCGACACCGGGCTCTTTTTTACTTGGAAGCCGGTTCTTAGAGGGGTAAATTATAGAGAAAAAATTCCGTTTCGCAAGAGGGGCAGGTTCTTAGGCGGACCAGGCTCTTAGGCGGACGGTTCTTAGGCGGAGACCACTGTATTTGATAATTTTAATATACTACAGTAATTACTACATTTATTTTATACCAAGGTGAAAGTCTTGTTCAAATATAAAGCATCACAACTAAGACAGATCCAATTTCAACTTATCATATCATGACATCCAACTGAATCAAATTGGTATCATTTTGATGGTTTTATTGTTAGAGCAGGAATGTTTCTCTGTTCAACATTGACTGACAAAACAATGAAAAGTAACTTTAGTACTATGTATATATTGCAACTCAACTTTGCTTGGGACAATATATAATCAGCATGCACAATTTATGAAAAACACCCATTACCATTACTGCATAGCATTCATATACACTCAAGATCTGTGGGACTACAGAGAGGCCAGGAAAATGAAAATGACATCAAACTCAGTTCATTATTTTAAAGCTTATCATGGAAATCTCAACAATGCAATGTAAATTTATTTTGATACAACCAGGGACTGCAAGCAGTAAGTTTCATTGCTTGACTACACATACAGACAATATATATATGAGAAAAATGACAAGACTTTGTGTGCTCTATAGCTAAGAACAACTGAAAGAATTTCCATGATCACTTTGAAACGAGTGAAAAACTATGAAGCTGTGCAGTGAATTTGTATAAAAACTATCATTTTTTTCTTGAAATTAAAAAAAAAAAGGCTCTCTGAAAAATCTACTAACAATGGACACTTCACCAAACAGCAGCTTTCTACACAACTCACCTCTGTAGCTTTGTTATTGATGCTATTGTTAAGGTCAGTGTGTTAGAAATACAGTAATTATTTTCTTGTGCGCTTGTTGCTGTGAACAGTTTTGGGAGTAAACACATAAACTTGAAGGGCTGATGAAATTGTTGCACATGGTTGAATTCAACATGAACTCATTTCATAAGCCAAGTTCTGTGCATGAAGCTATCTAAAATTCATGTTGTTTTATATTTAATTCTGTCAATTTGCACGTTTGAGAGTTTATTAATGAATACATGTGGTCATATGGTGTTGAATGCTGAAGAAAAATCAAATAATAAAAATTATGACAAAACCTCCTTGAGTATGTTTGTAAATGTTGTTACTAAAAAATTAAATGACATCTTTCATTCTTTTTTATGTATTTGATGTTGAAACTTTCCTCAAAGTATTTCATTAAGAAAGATATTACTATTAGTGTGATTGCTCATAGATCATTTAATTAAATAATTCTGACTTCTTTTTTTTCATGGATAATTTCAGTTTTTCCATAAGGCAGGTATCTTCACTCTTAAAGGGACCTTCTGAAAGTAATAGTCACAGTTTCATAATTTTAGAGTTCAACGCATGTGGACAAGCTTTCCCTAATACAATATTAACTTTATCCGGAAAAAAAGCTAATTTCAAGGGTCTCATTTCAGTTATGAAAGTCATTTTGTTTTAACAACTATAATGACTACAGAAATGGTGTACTTGTGTAAACCAGTTTCTTGTAGCATTTAAAAATACTTAAAATAATAATATACCTTGTTTCACAGAGATTAATAATTTTTCACAAGGATGTCAAATCAGTGGCCACGTGACAAATAGCCTAAAAACAAAACAATATGTTAAGGATGTTGAGGGAGTGCTCAGAAAGGAGATAACACATGAATTAGGAAGAGATCAACTTAGTTTGGTAACTGATTGTTAAGGGGGGGGGGGGGGGTTGCATCCTAAAATATGGTTTTTCGCTCAAAAAATGTGATTTTGGGTTTTTGTTTTCTCTTAAAAGTTTGGTGTGTTCTGAGTGTAAAGTGGTATTAGATAATGGATATGTCCATTCTAACGTGGCATCCTCAGGCTGCTACACGCTGCTACTATTTGAGTATATATAGGGTAGGCCTGTGCATGACCAGTCATGATAACCGGTTATACCGGTCATGGACTAACAGTCAATTAACTGGTTATTATGACTGATGGTTGGTTACGTTGTTGGTCATGAACAACCGTGAAAGAAATAATTAATCCTAGCTAAAAAGTTCATGTTTGGCGACTGGTGAGTCACCCTTCCTACCCCCCTTTCCCTACTATGCGCATGTCAATTTTTTTCCATGAAAAAATAAAAACACCACTGATCCGCTAACAATAACACGCCACGAGCTGAGCTGTATTCACTGTTTAACCCTACTGATGTCAAGAGGACGATCTGCCGAAACTTTTTTATACTTTGCATATGAATTAAGTTTTAGATAGCCACAAAACGGCAGCATGATATTTGTTTCATACGTGTATTGACATTTTTTGTCTCTCTGTTATTTCTTGAACATGAATCCATATCATAGTGAAAACATTGTATTCTGTTTCTTCTGGCGCTTTTATGGTTAAGGCCATTAGAGTGGTTGACTTCGAGGCGCCCGGCACAATTTTGTATAACATGCTTCCCACTTGTCCCCTCTCCCCCCTTATACACCCCTCAACCCCCTCCCCAGTGCAAACTTCTTTGAATAAACGACTGAAACAGTCCATAGTGTATGCACCAAATTACGGTATCTTGGAAAAAAAAAAGGTAAAAGTTGTAAGAGCGAAACTCAGGCTGATAGAGGGTAGCGGCATTTTTTTGTTTTTGGTCACATTAGACTAAGGTCAAGGCCATGACCATAACCATAACCGATGTGGCGTCACACATGACAAAGAAGGAAATATTTAATCGATAGAATAACCGATCGTCGACGGTCATGGGAGCCGGTTAACCGTTAATCACCGGTCACGAACATTGTTGGTCATGCACAGGCCTAATATAGGGAGAGGGTGCATACAACACTTGATTATGACCTCTTCTAGCAATATCTTAAGCTCCAATGCCAGCAATGGACACTCTGAGGCAAAAAAAAAACTCATGATCATGCAGATTATCAGTATAATCTTTTACCAGGCGCTCTAAAATGAACTTCCACATCCCATAAATAGTCAAATTTTCCTTTATTTCTACTGGTTCAAATCTCAGTTGTAGACTGTATACCCTAGCAAAGGTCAAGACACTCTTGGTTTGGACAGAGAAAGATATGAAGGCCACATATAGGCCCTCAAGAACCCAAAAGTGACTCTATGGGAGCCCTTACAATGATGAAGGGGTAGGGAGCAAAATTTGAGAAAAGATATACCCAGAGAGTCAGAAAAAGGCAACAAAAGATACACAATTATGGAGGATGAATTGGTATATGAAAAAAGTGCTGTTTTGAGGCTAAAAGTTGAACAAAAAGCTCTCCATGTCAATTTTTCTCTAGAAAAAAAACTTTAAACGTGTTTTTCTCAAAATCCGATTTTCTGACAGTATTTTGCTCTTACTGCTTTATTTCCAACCGATTCAAAGCAAATTTGGCACACATGATTTTCACAATAAAGTAAAGAAAACGTATATATGCATAGCCCATTCGGATAGTATTTAGAGAAAACAGGGTTATGATATGAAAAAATGGCAAAATTTGAAATTTCACTACATGGCATTTTAAAAAATTTCCAGAAAATTTTCTTTTGCATTTGAAAAGCTCAAAACAAGTAGTTTTTAAGGATATTATGTCAAACAAGATGCTCACAAAGTTCAATCAAGTTCCACTGAAATTTGGCAGAGAAGATTGATTTTAAAGTTAGCCATTTTAGAGAAGTCAAAATCCAAGATGGCAGTGTTGCCATGGCAACCATTTGAGAAAATCAATTTTATTTTTCACTGTTTTCCTCTAGTTTCAGCATGCCAAATTTGATGGAAAACACAGAAGAGATTAAAATAGTCTAACTGTAAAAATAAAAAAGAATTAGCTCCAGGGTGTAGGGGGAGGGGGGGGGGGGGGGGGGGGGGGGGGGGGGGGGGGGGGGGGGGGGGGG
>JBCEWB010061029.1:0-13683 GCA_039654565.1 Peronia peronii
TCGGGCTTCCCTACCCACTGGAAGCCAGGGGACCGTTGAGTCACTGAAAAAATGCGGGTTTTCGATCTTCGTGCCCTTCCTTCCCCCGATGCAGGACCCGTGAGTCGATCCCGGCCCGCTTTCTCCGTGAGTAGACCCCAAACCACAGAGCCACTGCGTAGAAATGAGCCAGATTTTTCAAGAACAGCTGACTAATTTTGTTTTGTGCAGATACAGGACTGACTCTCCTTAACATGTGGGCGTCAATGACTTTAGTTTAGGACTTCAGTCATGTTTAGTCTATGAAACAATAGCGAAAAAAAATCTAACCCAAAAGTCTACTCATCAGGGCTCAATCTGACTGTCTGTTCATTGTATGGGACGAAAAATAAAATTTTATTTCTTATACAATGACAAAAGAGCTGCCATGTGATAATTAATCTGTAAATAAAATAATAGATCTGGTCATATCCCATAAATATAAAAATTATTGAACAGATACTCATATATACAAACAAAACAAAACAGACACTGGTGTAGATCAGTACAGCCTGCAGAAGCAAATTGATGATTAAAAGACAAAGCCAACATATTGACTGTCTATATGAAACATGCAGATAACACTGAACAAAGGACAACATAGATGAAATAGCTGTATTGTGGACTGGATAACATTCACTGAAAAGATGATAATCTGAACAGTACATTATGTTTACATTTATTACAGTACATTTATATATATATAAATATATATATCACCTGGTGGAGGTTATCTGGACGGTTCTTTGTTAGAAAGAAAAAAAAAATCTTGTCTTAAAAAAACACTGTCTTCACTTCTGAAAAAAAAAAAAGAAAAGAAAAAAAGAAACAAAAATCCTGTCTTAAAAAATCCTGTCTTCACTTTTGAAAAGAAAAAAAAAAAAGAAGAAGAAAGAAAAAAAAAATCCTGTCTTCACTTTTGAAAAGAAAAAAAAAAAAAAAGAAAAAAAAAATCCTGTCTTCACTTTTGAAAAAAAAAAGAAAAAAAAAATCCTGTCTTCACTTTTGAAAGGAAAAAAAAAATGTCTTAAAAAATCCTGTCTTCACTTTTGAAAGGGAAAAAAAAATGTCTTAAAAAATCCTGTCTTCACTTTTGAAAGGAAAAAAAAAAAAATCCCGTCTTAAAAAATCCTGTCTTCACTTTTGGGAAAACAAAAAAAAATCGCCAGCAGACCACCTATCCTGCTACTCCCTATTACATTTTATTATTTTTTTTTAACTGAAGATGTGTGTTTATTGTTTTGTATTTGTTTTCTATTCTATCTGAACAGTACGGTAGACAATGACAACAGACAGTAACAGCTAACCCACAACAAAGGCTGGTAGTTCTAGGTCACTAGGTATTTTCCATGACCCTTCTATCCAACCCTTCAGAAAAGTGTCCCGCACAAATAAGATACCATAATAAGATAACAGACTGCTGGGCGCACCCTGTACCCATTAAATAAACACTAATACATCTGAAAGATTTCATCCGCTGGGATCAGCTGCATACATAGCTGGAGATACCATTCCACTATATATATTATATATATAGAATCCAACGAAGGAGGTTGAAAGACGAAACAAACTCACTCGACTCAAGACTAAGAATGTTTAATAAGCTTCCTATTTCAATAGTTCATATCCGACTAAGCGAAAACCTGGAAATCCCTGCCGAAGTGTTTGTACCCCTCTGCTTGAAAACGAACACTCACTGGTGTGTGTCACCGCTCCACCACGAGATCCCAGAACGATTGTCACCGATCCCGTGCACTTTTGTTGTTTTTGCCATGTCAATGGTCGTGAACAGTTTGAAGTGTTTGTACCCCTCTGCTTGAAAAAGAACACTCACTGGTGTTTGTTACCGCTCCACCACGAGCTCTGAGAACGATTGTCACCGATCCCGTGCACTTTTGTTGTTTTTGCCATGTCAATGGTCGAGAACAGTTTGAAGTGTTTGTACCCGCTTACGAAAATTAGATGGGGATTTCCAGCCGTTCCCTTGGTCAGAACAAATCTATTACCATGGTCTAACCTACAGATAGTCAGCATGTTTATCTTTTAAATATTGTAATGTACATGAATTCAATTTTTTTTTCTGCATTTTTGTCTTTTCTTTTTTGTGCTGTTGTTTTAAGAATCAGAGCCATAAAAAAAAAAAAATAAGGAAAAGAAAAGCCAAGTAAACTCACAAACAAACATAAAAGCAAACAAGAACAATGACATGGATCTTACATACAGTTATAAGACTCCTCATATTATATGTACTTTGGGCATATGTCATTACGTTCATATGATAATTGACGAATTTTTTTTTTTTTGGCCGAACTGAGTTCAGGCCAAAGTTGATTACTTTCAACATTTTACTACATTGCTCTTAAAGCTTTGTTACCAACACTTTTTGTTTGTGTTGGGGTTTAACGACACATCAGCACAATTACGGCTATATTGTGTCAAACACGGTAAGATACGTTTACACGTCAAGAAGAAGAGAGGAGAGAAAGCGGGACAGAAGACAGGAGCAAGGAGAAGGAGAAGAGATGTCTCCCCTGGAACGTTGAGGATGGCATTCCATGGGAGACATCCCACCGATGATGGGCTTACACTAATTGCAGGTGGGAGCAGAGAACCTACTTATAAACCCCGGGCCCCCGCGGGGCATACCAACCCTTCATTTCAGTAACAGTTTACACCATTTGATATATTATTATATATGTGTGATGTTCTGTGGTGAAACGAAACTGTTGTTGTTTTTCTTCAATTTCTCAAAATGGCAAAAAATCTCATGAGCCTGACGACAGTTTTTGAGACAACAAGCATGGGGAAATTTAAAACAAAATGACAGAAAAATAAAGCAAAGGCAAATCTCTCAGTGTTTTCCTGTGATTCACTGCAAAGTCAACTATGAAGTGGGTCATTAAAAAAAATTTCAGCTTTTAACACCCGACTTCACTCAAACTCAAGGGTTCTATACTGGGAGAGACAAATCACCCAGTGCATTATCACAGATGACAGATAACATGTTATCAGTTGTCGATTATCACCACATTTGACCTTGATATCTCTGCTTTATCTGGACAAAATTTTTGGGGTGTGCCTGGTAAGCAGCACAAAGACTGGGTGGATGATTCAGAGTCAGGTTGAGATGATGTTAGAAAAACCTAATAATAATATAATATTGCTCCGTTACAAACCACTTTCCTTTCCACACTGTGATACACTGCCAGTCAAAAACTGGGTTAAAAAAAAAAAAAAGGAAAAAAAGGAAGAAACAAACAAACAATAAATGGAAGAAAATAAACTGGCAGGAATAAAGAAAGAGACGAAGCATAAATTAAAGAAACAAAAAAGAAAGACAAAGAAAGGCTGAGAGAAAAAAAAAAGAAAGAAAGAAACAGAGGAGAAAAAAAAACAAAGAAAGAAAGCACTTTAACACTTATGGTGCTACGATATTCAGAGAGACAAATAAAGGCATTTTACACTACTCGTGGAGACACTACATACCAGGTGTCATGAGACACCATTTTCTTTCTTTTCCTCGTTGTCTGTCTTCCTTTTAGTCAGACATGAGAGCCAAGCAGAAGAAATTTTCATATTTTGTGAATAATAATCTGCAAAATCTCACATATTTTCCTTCCGTTCATGACACCTAAAGTGTTCCAATTATTTCATCACTCTCCAAGCTATCATAAAAACTTTTGAAAAAAATATCTTTTCCATCCTTCAATTTGTATTTCCTTATATGACCTATGAAGTGAAAAGAGACTAATCACAGGATGAACTGAAACCCAATTTCTTTCTAGAGCTGTTGTAGCTGTTTCTCACGGGCATTTTTTTTTTAACCAGCTGCAGAAGTTATATAAAGTGAAGAAAGAAAAAAATCATTTTTGCTGCTGCCGTTTGAAAGACCGACCACAAAAAAAATATTTTTAAAATCGATATAATTATTACGATAAGACAAAGAAGCAAATATTGTCCTTCCACCATGAAGTGTTCATGATGTACATTTCAAGCACAAAGGACAGATGGGAATCAGGATGGTTTCCCTCTTTACTTTACTGAACATCGCTTGTGTCTGGCAAAGGGGAGAAATAGTGTTGGTAAAAAATAATCCCCATTACTCTTTTGAGTGTGAGGAGATCTCAGTAAAGAGGCTACAAAATTATGTGAAAATGTTTTGGTACTCACAGCATTTATGGACATATCAGAGGCAGGTCTTGGCATTAATGTGGCGTGGCCAGATCCTGGGTGAAAGGTCAAGGTCTTTGTTGATGTATTCCTAACCAGTCAGAGCAGTCACTGCTATAAAAGAATGGACTCATTCCCTAATCAGTTTGCTCTGAGGAAATAGAAAAAAGTAAAATAAAAAAAAGGCCAATTATACAACAGATGCATTTTGAAATCATCTTCGTCTTACCCCTCAACTCCATCAATGCCCCTCCTGATAAGTTGTGCCCTCATCTTCTTTATCTATCGTGATCAGAGGCCAGGGCTTTGGTCTCTGTAAATGTTTTATCTCATCATTTGGAATGCCTAGTCATTGTTACTGTACACCAAAGTACTTCTCTTTGCCCGGTACAACAAGTACAACATTTATAAGCAGCGTAAAGAAGAACAAAAATCACTTTTTCACTTGTTATGTGAACCATAAGTAACTGAAAATTCTGAAAAATTCACCATGTAAGACGCAACACAATGAAATCAGGCTCTCATCAAATTTTAAGCATACATGGAATTATTGGTATCACTGTGAGATTATTCATTTTCCTTTCTGTATGTGAAAAAAGTTTTGCTCTACCTTAAGTAGAAGTCGAGATATTGGCAAATAAAGATGATGGGGGCCACCTATTGCTGCAGCTGAAATTAGTAAGAACACGGCCGATCGCTTTTGCTAATCCTTATTAATCCTTATAAGGTCATGCCACTAAATTACAATTTTTGGGTTTTTACACAATATATTTTAGCAAATTTAACTCTGAAATACATTTTTAGATGGATATAGAAGAGTTCTGTGAAGAAAAAAAAAAAGTTAAAAATTCATTCACTGTTGAAAAAAAGGTGATTTCTCCGATCTCCTCAGTTTGATGAGTGCCTGATTTCATCACACTGCGTTTCATATGATGAAATTTTTTTCATATTCTGACAATTTTTTTCATAACTTTTTGCTTTGTGTGTTTCAACAACATGAGAAAAGTGATTTTTTCTGTCTTTGCAATGCTTGTCATACATCTCTTGTACTTGGCAAAAGGTAACCTAACTGGCTGAAAAAAAAACAGCTCTGTGGACCTGGCCGAACCCATCTGTCTCTAGGCAGGTATGAGCCTGAAGATTTCTCTCCTAGATGAGTTGTCAACCCAGGCTGACATGTTCAACAGTAACAAACAATTTCTTACTTACCACTTTTCTTGAAAAAAAAAAAAAAAAAGACGCTATCAAAACAAAAAGCCATTTTGCAACTAAACTTCACTACAGGCTATGCATACAAATGTGATATTATGTATCATGGAAAAATATCCAGCCATGTCCTATACAACAAAATCAGATATAACAACATCAAGTCAATAACTGAAACTCAATGGGCACTTCACAACATACAGCCAAGCACAGAAAACTCAAACACATAAATCTCAAATTCACAGGAATGTCGAATGTCATTATCGGTCCTGTTTAAATTCTTAATTTGATTTTTTTTTTCAATCATTAAGACCCACTTCTCCAACTCCCAAAAAGGATTTCTCAAATGATTTCATCATCATCTACTGGATCGCAAAGCAGCAAAATATTTTTGATTAGATCCATTTTTTGTCTGGTCTTGCTCGTCCAGGCTGTTGATAAAAGGAACGATGTGCGGAAGAGGTAGGGGCAGGCAGCATATAGTGTGGGTCTAACTTTGGGCCTGATTGAAAATGAACTGTCAGAAGGGTGTGGTGAGATAACTGAGCGGAGTGGTGGACTACTCTACACACACCTCCAGTATTGCATGAAATAACCATAGCCTACACTACGCAATGTATACATAGCGATGTGGGCGATGTGGCTGACAGAAAGATATGATGTTATGAAGATGAACTCAGGGGCCCTAATTCCTACAGTTAAGATTGGACCACATTAGTGTCATCATGGTTATGTCCCCCTATCAGTCTTTCTATTTCCTAGTTATCAAGGCCGTCACGGAAATGTCAAACACATTTTTCAGTCCCCGAGAAATTCAAGTTTTCGGTGCTCAACTGTTATATAAATTTATGTGAATATGAGTCTGAAAATTATAAAATGAATTTATTCCATGCATCCTCTGCAAAAATGGCAAAACTTGACAGCATTGAAATAAGTGGGCCACTTGAAACCACTATTCGATTTGAATTTGAAGCAGACATGATGGTGAAAGTGAAAGTACTTCTGTGGTGACCCAAATATTGCTTGAGAGGATATTCTGAGGTTTTGATATTTCAGGAAATCTTTTTCAAATTGTTTTTTTTTTTAATTTGACCAGGAATATTTTCCTGCAACTACAAAAAAAACATTTCACAAGATGCCAACCACACATGTATACTCATGTGCCTTGCTGTGCAAAAGAACAACATTTGTACCTATGCCATGATGGCGATAAAATTATAAAAATGATGAACAGTTAACAGTTTTTCTGTTATTAGCCCACATACAAACAATAAAGAAACTGGCAATATAATGATGGATCTGTTCCAGCAATTGGTACAATCCATTCCTGTCAAGAACAATGTTAGAATGTGTCACAATGAGGCATGTAAATACTACTATACTATAGAGGTTGAGAACAACATGGTATATAGGACTGAATTTGGCACATGTGCATCTGTTTCAGTGAACAATTTCAATGATTAACTAATTAATATAGGAGTCTAATTCCAATGTGATAAAGCTGCAGGCAAAATCTTTCTAATTCATGCTGTCAAGCAATTTTTTCCTTTATAAGTAGGCCTATTTTTTAAAATAACATGTTAAAATACTCATAATACTGTCACATTTTCCCTGAGATCACTTGAAAATACAGCGAACAGGAAAATGTTTGCTTTTCATCCATGGAATAAGCTCAGTTCAACTTGGAAGTTGATCTAGATCTAGTCTATTTCTGCTGTGGCCATAAATTCTTTGTAAAAACACAAAGAAAGCTATGTGGAAGGGCTTGGCATGGACTCGGCATAGGCCTTCGGCCCACCTGACCAGCTGATTAAACTGACGCGAAGTTGTCAAGAAAAAAACAAGAGAAACATGTATCGGGCTTTTACATCTTGTCTAAATGAACGAGCAAATATTATATCTAGACTAGATCTAGATTCTAGCATTTTTCGTTGCACAGGCTCCATTTCACTAAGATGATGACGTTCTTTTGTTTCTTACAACTAGACTTGTATGCACCAACCAATGTCGATAAAAATCTAGATCTACATATAGCACAAACAGCATTCTCAGCTGCTCACAGCCTCGCCTAGAAAAAACAGACATAGGACTATTTTGAGGTGCAACTTACCGTCCTGTAAAGTATCAAGCGCTATGAGCAAAGACATAACAACAGGACTTTTGTTATCTATCTTCCTGGTTCCCTAGGATTTCCAAGCGAGACTTGAAATGTACAGTTATAGATTACTCTGTACTTTTCAGGTCATGACCTCACTGTAGGGGCTAAATATGGCAATGTGTAATATAGTGCATGAGTACGCACGTTGAAGTACCCTTGGCAGTCAAGGGTCGATAAAGAGTAGGGGGAGTGCGGCTGTCCGGGGAGAACATCCAAATTCCAAATTTCTATCCACAAAAATTCTCACTTAAAACATGCAGCCACTTAAGGGCGAAATAATTCTACTTTCTTAGGATTGGAAGGCTTGAGAAAAAAAAATAATAATAATAAATGCACTGGTGATAAACAGAAGAGGTCACGGATTAAGTGTGTTTGATAAATGAGACATTACATGAAAGGTCATCATTTAATGGCGACTGGCGTTTATTCTGCTTGCATATGATACCACTTTATTGTCTGCCACATATGCTATAACAGATCACGAAAAGAAAAATAAAGGTTTGTCTCTGTCTAAGATTATAATATATTTCTCAACAAATCGTGCTAACAGCTGTGTTGCTTTCTTTTGTTTGTTTTTTTTTCTCTCCTTGTCTCTCTTTTCTCTCTCTTTCGTCCTCTCTCTCTCACTCTCTCTCTCTCTCTAGCTATCTCTCTCTATCTCTCTTCGTGTCTGTCTCTCTTTCACGCACATGTCTGTGAATTAGATCAATCTATGGCAATCCAAGAGCAGCAATCGTCATTCCATTGGTCTCTTCGGTAAAATAAGATTTGCATCCCTTTGTGAACTGTGCTCGCCAATTTCTCACGTCGAAGAGACAATATTTGCTACATTTGCTTCTTCTGGCGTAAACATGCAGTTAAGCTACTGGACTTCAGATCAAAATTTCATTCCAGTGAATAAATGAAATCTGAGATAGTACGATACATTGTCACAACTGTCAGGCTTAAAAAAAAAAAAAACGTTTTACATGACATAGTCATGAACTTACAGGATGGTCTGGTTCCAGACCGGACAGGAATGAGATTTGTTGATTCACAAAGAGCAGCGGTGGAAGAGGGGGTTGAAGGAGTTTGGTAGCCTCATTTTTAAATGTACCACTACAACAGTGACAGGGGTCCAGGACAAGAATCGACAGTGCGAGAAACCAGTTCAGTACCAACATTCACTCAAAAATGAAATGTTGACGGTTTATTAGAGAAACGTATTTTTATTTGTTCCATTTCCGTTAAGAAAGTCAGTTAAAATACAGCAGATATAGGGACTAGTATCAAACAGCTCAACGTTGAGTAGCTGGAAATAATATGGGAGGAAAATGATAAACATACTGGTGTCATCTGGTCTATGGTTAACTATCTTGTTCTCTGGGGGTCTCGTGTGATCTGAGGTAAGCTATTTCCCAACATGGTGTTTAGTAAACTTTTCACTTTATCTGTTGGTACAATGCTATCTCCGGAAAACTACTGGCCGTTATGTGCATGTGGTCTATGGTTAATTATTGGTCTTATCTATCGGTGCTAGTCTTAGGTATGCCATATGTGATTTCAAATCAACTGTTCGTTCCGTGTGGTCTCTGACAACCTGGTCGTGTGTCAGCTCTGACACATTATTTATTTTGAGGATTCTCTGATAAACTGCTGTTTTTTATGTGTTCCTAGGTAAACTATTGGTCCTTTGTGGTCTCTAGTAAACTTCTGGTCCTAGGTAGATGTCCTTGCAGAATCTAAATGTTGAGCCAACGTGTTGTTGTTGTTGTTGTTTATGACGAAGAAGTTGAAATTGTGTAGCTGATGCTGGTAGTTCCGTTGTTGTTGATGTTGTCCACACACTTCTCGTCATCATTATTATCACTAGATCCTCATCCTGTCTTGCATTGAACTATGTTGTCTTTGGAAAAGGCCAACTTCTCTGCTCAAAATTCGTGAACTGGGCTTCTTCCCCATTTAACCTGTATTAGAATGCGTTTCATTATTACGGTAATAGGACCTTGAATGGTAACAGGACTTTAAAAGCCTCTTTGATATTGCTAGATTGATAAGAATTTGAACACCTTACATATGGCTGCTGTTGTAATGTCTGCTTCCCGGCAAAGTAATAACTATGATTGGAGAATAAACCGCTTCTAATCTTTGATCATGGATATCAAACAAAAGTAAAAAAATAATAATAATAATAAAAATGCTGAGGATCTTAGACCATCAAATGAAGATAAGGTTTCAAAATTGAACAGATCGCTTTAGAAAACAACAACAACAACAACAAAACAACAACAAACTACATAGTATTACACATATATATGCAAAATGAAGATGGTTGGAGGGGGGGGAGAGATATCAAATAGGTATTTCAAGCAGTATAATAATAATAATAATAATAATTGCAAGACGACGAAAGAAACAAAAACAAAACAAAACAAAAAAGAGCGGGGGAAAGTGGGGTGGGGGGGTGGGGGGGGGGGGGAAGCAAATGGGTCCGATGTTTAAAAATTCTGGTCACAAAAGGAGATGTCTGGTGGAGATCATTATAGGGTGGATAGTGAATTGTATATTGGAATGAGATTATAATATGAAATAAGAAATAAAATAAAATAAAATAACAAACCAGGAGCCTCTGTAGTGAGGGATGATGTACTTGGAATGCAAGACGTGGGAATACATGCAGTGATGATATTGTACATCGTGAGGGATAAATATCATGAGGATATGTATGTGGAGAGCACTACATTCATCTAGAACAAAATTTCATTAGTTTTTTTATCATGGACATTTATATTAATTTGATGACAGATATGACCAGTTCTTAAGTAGCCTACATATGTAACGACTATATGTGCATATGTAGCCTACTTTGTAAGTGTATTTCAACTCATTACTGTCGGTGCCTGCGTCCATGGCAGATTATACTGGGTTTTGATATGTTTATAGTGAGATAACATGAAAGGGGAAACATGTCGTGGTCTCAGTTCACAAATGCTGTATGTCCAGTGCAGCACGCACATTTAAGAATCAGTTCATCATTACCGCTCAAGCTAGCCCGCGCGCCTTGTTTTATATGTGATCGTTCTTGGATATAAGCTATGAAATCTCCACTGACATACGTCATGTGCGACAATTTTGGTGCTAGTTTGACTGATCCTCAAATTTGTATGGAAATAGACATGTCCTCCTTGTAAACTGAGGTAACGATGTAAGCTTACTTAGTAAAGATTTCAGACGAGACACGAAGAAATCAGGCACTCGTCAAACTGAGGCTATCGGAGAAATCACATTTTTTTTCAGTAGTGAGTGAATTTTTAGTGCTGATACCATTTCATCACAAAACTCTTCTATGCCTATTTAAATATATATTTTAGAATCAAATTTGCTGAAGTAAATTAAGTAAAAATCCAAAAGTTGTAATTTAGTGACTTGACCTAACTGTGGAATAATAAGGATTAATTCAATTTGATCAGTCATTTTCTCACCAAATTCAGTTGTAGCAACAGGCCACAGCCATCATTTAAATTGCCAATATCTCGTCTTCTACTTAAGGTAGAACAAAGATTTTTTCACCAAAAGAAAGGGAAATAAATAAGCTTTAATGTGATAGGCCTACTAATAAGAGTATATACTCAGAAATTGACCTGATTTCCTCCTGTCGCGCCTCATATAATGTTAGATCTATAGTAATAAGGACCGCTTAAGTAATGCCATAATGTGATAAGAGTAAACATAAGAGAAATAGCGCCCGAGTCTGTACAGTATCCTATCCCCATACCCCCAAATCTGGGACAGGCGTCTAAAGGGAAGCAATCGTTAGAGGAAACACTAGCATCACTGAGTGACAAATCAATGCCTCCCCCACAGTCTGACCGTCCTCCAGACATTGATGACAAAGGACCAAAGTTCTTTCCTCTCCCGCTATTCTCTGACTGAACAGAGAGAGAAAAAAAATGGGAGGTCACAATGGGGGTTGTTTCTTTTACCATATCGATTACTTTTTTTTTTTTTGCCGGACATAAATGGGTGTTGAAAAAGCACCAGTGGAGAGGGAATAAAAAACACTCAGGCGGGTTTTGTTTAAAATGTGCATCATTTTAAAAAGTTCCGAAAAATTGATGGTGTACGGAAAATGATTTCCCCTTATCGTAACAATTTTATCAATTGTGTGTATGTGTGTCTATGTGTGTGTGTGCGTATGTGTGTGATCAATCTTTCGAATGATAGGGAGAAAAGTGTGTGTGTGTGTGTGTATGTGTGTGTGTGTGTCCTTTTTCTTTTTTTTTCTTCAAGCTGCTTGCTCAAAAGCCATTGTGTTCTGGCAAAGGGAACTAATCGGCCTGGTAAACAAAAACGGAGTGACTTTGCGCGAGTTGAACGTTTTTAGCCAGATTCATATCGTATTAAAAAATGTGTGTGGTGAACACTGTTCACAAGTCAACAGAGTTACTTGCCTGTGTATAAATTAAATTATGAGGCCAATTTATGGCCTCAATAGACCTTTGATCTGTTGTGACTTCATAGCCGCAAAAGCCCCTATCAGAACAAAAAAAAAAATCTTCGTAGAATGTAACAAACTCTGCATTGGACACTAGATGAGATTTAATGTACAGTACTAGCACAAAGAGTACTATCAATCTTTTATAACTATATGTACTTACATTTTCATTGTTCAATGGAAATAGGCATCGATAAAGTATGGACAGCCTTGGCGATAGATGGTCATTGGAAATGAAAAGATGTTTCTAAAGCCATGGGATGGGATGACGTAACAACTTTACTGAGCAAGAAAATCAGGAAAATGAGAAACAGAGCAATTTTAGGACATAAATATGTTATACACAACGTAGCATATATTATTATAACCAACTGTATCGATCGTTAGGGCATTTTCAAACAACCAACATATGGGACGGACATCGAGAGAGACAAGAATAGTTCATATTTGACTAAGCACAGATCTGGAAATCCCCGACGGAGTGTTTGTACCCCTACTGAAAATACAACACTCACTTATGTGTATTACGCTCCACCTCGAAATCCCACAACACGAGTTGAACGCAAAACTTTGGGAAAAACGCGACGCCGGAAGTACGTCATACTTTTTCCTACGTCATTCAATCATTAACACTAGTCACTACTACTGTTATTTGAAGGGCATCTCGGTTCAATAAGCTCACAGCGAAGTGTTTTAGTCCCACATTTCCTCCCCACCGTAACAGGGTCAACCGAAAAGTGATGCAAATTTGTGAATAGTTTGGAGTGTTTGTACCCCTTGCTAAAAATAGACGCCGGTATTTCCAACCTTTCGCTTGGTCGGAACAAATCTATTAGAACGCATTTCAAAGAAACTAACACATGGGAGGCCATGAAGAGACACTTCTGAAGACAAAGTTGCGAACGTAAAACATGTTATCTCTGTCCCGAGTTTGTGGAGGCGGGTCAGCTCTGATCTGCTCCAGTTCTGTAGACATCTGCTGGTCCAGCAGGGGGCATAACCGAGCAAACAAACAGATCCCCACTTTTCAGGTAACCCAAGCGGAGACAGAAGATGGGCCGCCATATTGGGCACCACCTCGAGAGCTCTCTCAGGAAGTCTCACGCCAAGAACGACCACTCATCCCACGACGATTTCCGTCACAGTGACAGATTACCGTTCTTAGGAATTATGCTGCTTTCACATGGTGCGGTGCTGGCAGCAACGACCATTATTGGCACAGAATGTTTACATTCGTTATAATTATTGTTATTACTATTGATCTTGTTATCATTATTGTCATCAATATTATAAGAGCATACATGCGTTCTAATCCAGGTTCTTAGCTCCCTTAGTACGAAATGCTACCATCACAGAGTTGTGTTTTGAATTTCTCTATATTTGAGGTACCTCTATTTTATTCCACTTAAATAAATACCTGAGTGAAAAACATGTGTATTAAAATTATCGTAATAGAACACAGTTTTTTCTTTTAAATTTTAAATGCGAAATTGGATCATTTGTAGGTTAAAGATCCCAGGAAATCTTGTTAAAGTCGGGGTGAGATGGTCCACCATCATCATCATCATCATCACCATCACCATCATCATCATCATCATCACCATCATCATCATCATCATCATTTTACGAAAAATGTCTTAAACTTTAGACGACTGTC
>JBCEWB010061039.1:0-13682 GCA_039654565.1 Peronia peronii
CCCCCCCCCCCCCCCCCCCCCCCCCTCCCCCCCCCCCCCCCCCCCCCCCCCCCCCCCCCCCCCCCCCCCCCCCTCCCTCAAAACTTTGGGGTTTTTTTGCTTCATTTTTCTATCTCCTCCAAAAATTTACCAACATATTTTCATCAAATTAAAAACAGCAGCACAGGCAGGGTTTTTTTTTATTTGGGCATTTCCACGAAAATGTCAACCCAAAGGTTAAAACCGAAATGTCTACGGTTAGGGTTGTGTGCTATATACGCCTTTCAACCTCCTGGTGGGGGTTATCTCAAGAGAAATGTCTACAAAGATGAAAAAAAAATTTCCTGACCACTGCAGGATTTATCTGTTTTTCACTGTCTCTCCTGATGATGGTGTAAACTTTCATCATTATTTATAAAGCGCACTACCAAGCATTTATGTGTCCAGTTATGTACAGATTTATTGCAAGTCAGTAATTTTTTTGCAGAAAAGTAGCCCATGCATTCTTTTCACTACTTATAATTCAAAGGGGGTTGGGATTTATTTTGCTGGATTTTGATCAATGTTTTAGAACCTCCAAATGGGCATGTAAGTCCGTCAAACAAATTTTCAAAAAAGTTGTGTTACAAAACACATACTGGTGCTATTTTGTTTTCCTGCCAGAATCTCTGCATTCAAGACAGGCCTTTTGAGATACTATAATCAGTTATGCTCCACAAATTCATGTTTATTGAGAAATGACTGTGACCAATTGACATTTCAGCATGACGCACTCGAGATAACCTCCACCAGGAGGTTGAAAGACATAAATAGAACGTAACAAGACAGACTGACTGTGACGGATTAACATTTTCCAATGTAGCCTCTCGGAGCTGTCAAATGAGCCATTTCAACTTTGCAGTCTCTAGAAGCTAAATCTTGACTTTATCACCAGCATCAACTTGCATTTATTTGTCTCATTTTTTTGTGAGAAAGAGGCTGTCAATGATGTTGGTTGTGACATCAAGAAGATGGCCTAGCAAGCTGTTGGATCAGGAAAGAAGATTGTTCTGAGTCCTGAAGACTAGGTGAAATTTGTGATAGAGAAAAACACAGAGATAACACTCATGCTTTCTGATGATCCAGAAATTTGAAGGTGTTGTCAGAGAAATGGATGACAATTGTGATGGGATCATACCTGTCCCAAACACATGAATCACAAAAGATTTAATTCTGTAGCAACTGAGTCATCCTGTATGCCAATTCTGATGTGTCACTGACACTAGTAATAGACTGAATGAGCTTTGGAGATAAAACTGTAATGACAGGCACATCTGTGTCAGGCACAGTATGGAGACTGGCAAAGACAAAGTCTTACATTATGCTGTTTTCTATAATCATGCTGATTACATCAGCCAAGTACTTGAGTGTCTGATGTAAAGTGATGTGATAATAAAGTTTCAGTAAGAGATCTTGCTAGATCAGTATCACTGGCTTTCTAGAGAAAACAGAGATGTCGGTGACAAAATCTTCCTTTTCTCTGGCATCTTTGCCTAGGCAAAGGTGCATTTTCAATGGTGAAAGCAATGAAATTAGATCAGATTACAAAAGCATAAAAAGACAATGAATAATTGTCAAAAGATAGTTCTCTATCTGGTAAATGAATGAGATTTCAATTAGCAGGTAATCTGAATACTTTAAAAAACTTATTTTATGTCAGAAAGTCCTAAATGCTGGCTAAATAAAATTCCTAGACTTAATGTTCACTGGCTTGATCAAAATTTACGGCTATTTTTGCAGAATGTACTAAGTGCTTACAACTTTCTTTTTTGTCAATTGTTTTATTTGAAATATGTTTCTGTCAATATTAATACTTCATATAATAATTCTTGAAGCAATGAATGGTTGCTTTATTACAGAAAGTCATGTTTGTAAGTGAGGCATTTATTCAGAGATGTCAGTCTGTCACAAAATGAATGTCAGTCCAACGAATGTCTCACCTAATCATGCTAAGTAGTGTGAAGGGCAATGAATTTGCTATTGGCTGTAGTCAAACACTCATTCTGTCTTATACCGAGAGCTGAAGAACTTAACTCTTCAAACTTCAGAGCAATTGGGCTCTGTCCTCAGTTACCTAAAAGATCAGGTTGACACAATGTCAGTCCGTCACAAAATCTTCTTGGACCCCTAACTCCACAAGTATTCAATGGAAATCTGTCACATCGTACTGGATTACAGGTCTTTATAAGGTAATTCATCACAGCAAATTTGTATTCTACATCATGACTGGTATTAATAAAGATATGATTGGATAAGAGGCAAAAAATCTTCTGAATGGAATTGCCTACTATTTTTTTTTTTGGGAAAAAAAATGTTTTAACTAATAAAAATGTAGATTTTGTATATTTTATAATAATATGGCATGTGTCAAAAATTCATACTATCAATTTACTCCTACCACTTTTCAGATAGGCCTATTAGTGTTAAAAATGATATGCAAAGTTTCCACGATTTGGTGTGGTAGCAATAGAGGAAATAGATTATAAAAAACAAGGCAAAATCCAGGATGGTGGCCATTTCCATGTCAACCATATGCACTAGCAAGTTTCCAAGAAAAATTCTCTGAATCAAAAGCACACAGTAAAATGACCTAGGTCAAAGGCATAAAAAGTTTTTCGTTGTTGCCCACCCCCCCCCCCCCCCCCTTTCCCTAAATGGACATCTTCTATACAAAGGCTCTGAACAAAATTAAATAAATGAATATTCAAAAGTTCACGCACAGTTGATAAAAAATATTGATTTTTCCAATCTCCTCAGTTTGACGAGTATGTGATTTCATTGTGACGATCTTCATTGGACCTAATGGCTTGTTTTCTTAAAATCAACTGATAGATCTAATGAAAAGCTCTCCCAAGCAAATCAATAACTTTTAATAAACACACAAAAACCAAAAAAAAAATTGTTTCCCTAAAGAGTGAAAACAAAACTTAGAACTAGATCTATCTAACACAATATGATGCAAAAGACTAGTAAGGATTTTGTTGCATTATTGCGTGGGCCTAAATTAAGCAGGATGTCTGATACTTCCCTATTAGCAAACTGTGGCCCTTGGCCTTGTCTCTTTATGTACATCTAGATCTACATTTGTCACAATGATAATCTAAAAATGTTGAAGAACAAATTGCATTGCACATTATTTTTCAAATAAATATTTCTAGATCTAATCATTTTGTGGACGATATACATAATTAGGTTTCAATTTATAGCTAAGCCGTTTTGTGGGCGTTGCCCTCCGACTGATCGGGATCAAGACCAAAAATATTTTAAAGCCTCTAAATAGATCTAGAATCTCGATCTAGATATCTAAGATCTTGACTACTACCAGGTCAACAGCGGGACAGATAATGTCTAATGAACTAGACCTAGATCTATAATTTAGAATATCTAGAGATCTACCGATAATCATCATACTATTGCCTAATGAAATGCAGTACCAATGAAGAACTAATGTCTACAAAGTTCGCCATGTTGCCTGTCAAAATAACCTAGATTAGATGAAGATTTAATTGCAGTCAAATAGTCATGACTTCATTCATGAAAACCTCCTGTCCAGACACGATCGCTTATTTGTTGAAAATCTGGAATTATCAGAACTTTATCAAAGTTTACAAAAGATTGAGTTTTTCTGTTGCCCATCATAAACAAAAGAAATGGAACCATCAAATATTCATCTTTATACTTACCGTTTCGCTGACTTGACCTTCCTTTTGACTAGCTTTTGTCGACAACCGGCAATAAAATTGGTCAAGTTTCGCGAACTTGTCGTTGCCTGAGTGTCGAATTTCTACTCCTGGGCTATTTTGCTCTCAATAATTCTGGTTGGTCGATTTTCTGTAATTCTACTCTCAAAACCAAACCTGTAATAAGCCTATAACAATGCAAATTGATACAAAGTGACAATAAAACCTACATTTTGTGCACTTTTTTTATATTATTAAAAAGAAAAGAAGTGGTTTTTGTTATCGGATATACTATTTTTCCCTTTGTAGTGTCCATCACATGAGAAATTGTAGTAATTAATCAACATCCTTCAGACCGGAAACGCTTGTTGTTACGGCAACCAACGCTATTACGAGTAATTTTGGAACAGTCTTGAGGGAAGTAAGCCTCTGGTTTTGTTGGCCTGTCTGGGAAAGCTTTCTGTGCTTTTTTATTTCATCCTCCGGAGCAAATTTGATATTTTTTGCATTATGTCCGATGAGGATGTAGAGATTCCAGGGGAAGGTGAGGGCGAGGAAATGGAAGAAACGGGCGAGGGAGAACCAGAGGTAGATGAGGCTGAGGAAGATGAGATGGAGGATCAAGCTGAGGAAGAACAAGAACACGTAGAAGAGGAAGAGGTAAAAAGTTCATTAATAATTTGTCTGTAGTTGGTCATATTTATAATTTATATCTCGTTATAGTTCTCACCTTATAATAAACGCATTTGATTATATTGAACAAGATCGAGATCTAGATCTAGCTGTTGTTTCCTTTGAGTAACATTCGGTTTAATCATCCAAAATACCAACATCGAGGTGCGCGCGTTTGCTATCCGGACTTTGAGCTGCAGGACAGTATCGGTTGGACCTACATAAAATCTTCCGCGAAGGCCGTGGGTACTCTGCATGAGAAAGAGAGTACAAAATGTGAATGATTTCTTTCATGTGTCAAGCTTTGTCTCATTCCTTTATTTTTATTTTTGCAGTAAATGATAAATTGTTCACTGAATTAAAAGCCCTGTTTTTTTCCCACATAACATTTATTATTAATATTGATATGTATCAGTTAACTCTAGAACTGTGATCCAGGCTAAAGGCTATGACGCCCTACAGCATGCGTTGCCAAGCTTCTCAGTCTTGATCCTCGGAATCAGTCCTTAGCCTCAGGGTGTTTGTTTTGACTCTGCCTTGGCTTCGGAGTGACACAATGCAGGTCTACATCAGACCACATTACTGACCAATGTCTTCCTCTAATCCCTGATCTAGTTCCACCCTTTCTTTACACATGATAATATTTGCAATGACCATTGGTCATAGAAGAGATTGTACTCACAAAGACATGTCAAGTTTATATGGGTGTCAATTTTATCACTCCTCGTCATACAGACTTATTTCCATTATAGATTTGTTCATAACCTGATGTAACTGCCTGGACCAAACCTCTTCACGCAGGAGTGTATGTATGTTCATGTTATAGAATCTCAATGCAAACTACAAGCTATCATCCCTCTGACCACGTGGACTTAGATCATTCTTATTAGATCAGACCGGCCAATGTTGGCGGGGCAGCAGTGACTACAAAGAAATATATACATGTGGTCTAACGATGATGAAGAGTGAGAGCACAAGAGAGCTATCTGATATACAAACTAATAGATACTTGGGCTACTTTAGCTTTCATTCATAGCAGTTATAGCTCGCTTCTGCTCTCAATAGCTAGATCACTTAGTTAGTTAAGCCTCAGATTCCGCTCGGGAACAAAGGGCCACAACAGCACTCCTCCAACGGATGCGGTTTTGGGAGATCCTCTTCGGCTCGGCCCATGTCATTCCAGCTGCCATCACTTCAGCATCTGTACTTCTTCGCCAAGTCTGTTTAGGTCTGCCAACCTTTTGTTTTCCCTGTGGATTCCAGTCCAATGCCTGCCGGGTGATTTTGATGGTGGTTTGTGCATTGTGTGGCCAATCCATCTCCACTTTCTTCTCCTGATGTCGTCTCCAATCGGTTGGTTCTATTCCACAGGTCTTCATTTGAGATAACTTTTGGCCACCTGATGTTGAGGATATTGCGTTTGCATCTGTGGATGAGTGTTTGTAGTTTGTTCCTGTTGGTCTTGGTTTATGCCATGTTTCGGAGCCATATAAGAGGACTGACTTGACGTTGGAGTTAAATATTCTGATCTTGTTGTGAAGCGAGAGGACTGAAGATCGCCAGATAGGTTGTAGAGTCATGAAAGCATGCATCGCCTTGTTGATGCGGCTCTTGATGTCGTCGTCTGCTCCGCCATCTTTGCTCACTATACTGCCCAGGTATGTAAACTTGTCCACTTCCTTGATCTCTTCCTGCCGCAGTCGAACCGGATCATGTTGTTGGTTGTTTATGCGTAGGATCTCCATCTTTCTGATGTTGATTCTGAGGCCAGTCTTCCTGCCTTCTGCTGCGACATGTTCTAGCTTTTCTTATGCATGTTGCTGTATGTGGGAGAGGAGGCAGATGTCATCTGCAAAATCAAGATCTTCTAACTGCTTGGTGAGTGTCCACTGGATGCTGGTTTACTGGTTTGCTGTGGATTGCCGCATGATCCAGTCCACCACCATCAGAAATATTGTTGGCGACAGTATGCATCCCTGTCGTACGCCGGTCTGTACGCGGAAGGGGGCTGTCAACTTTCCCTCATGTATGACTTGGCAGGTGGAATCTTCATACGGCTGCTAGATGATGGCAACGTACTTGAGGGGAAAGCGGTAGTGCTGCATCAGTTTCCAGATGACCTCCCTAGCTATATCATTGGTCAATGCAAAACTTGTTGAGTGGTTCAAGTGGTCAGGGGAGTCTGCTTTATTGTTCAGTACGGTATGAACAAAGAGACTACATATATTTGATACTTTTATCATGCATCATCGTTTCTTTTGATTGTAGTTTTGGAGGACTTGAGAAGGCTTTAGTGGGCCATGAGGCCTTTGATTTCTGTTTAAGAGGATTTCATCTTTGGGCATGGAATTTCTCACTGTTCTTTTAGGTAAAGTTTCTTTTACCTTTTGAAGGAGTGTCTGTTGAGCTGCGCATACTTAGGCCTACTATGACGATAAATTTCTGAGGCTGATAAACCCCAAGTTTCAGTGATATGGTGAGAAATATCACAGCGTAACGAGGAGCCTGAATGAATAAATACGGTCGTCGCATGCAGGGCTTTGCTTTACCTGTGTATACATACATAACGCACAGTTGTGGGGTTAAGATCAGGAGTTCCCTTAATTGTTGTGCATTGGCTTACATGATATGAAATATGCGGAGAGTGACTTACATAACTTTGAAGGTTTATTAACTATTTGTCCTTGCTTGTGTTTGATGGTGCTGCCATTGATTAGTAATTTTTGTCATGAAGGTCAGAAGAACATTGTCACAAACTTTCTGGATGTTGAATTGGTGTTTGTCGTGACGTTGTAAGTGGCAATCAGGCGGTGAATGCGGATGAGTGATGGAGAAATAACAACAGGAATCCTCCACGTTGAAATGATGTAGAATTTATTACAGGTGCTTGATAACAATACAAACTTCAGGGCAGCTATCTAACTCCGATGCACACAGCTCTCACTGCATTCCACTTCTCTCACTGCAGTAAACTTGTCCTCTTTTCTTCACCTCGTAACTCCATAGCATTGGCCAGCTGGATTATTTCTTCGATAGACGACATGATGTACGATCTTTCGATAGTCTAATGGTGCTCACTTACTTGCGTTGGTCTCCTCCGATCCTTGTAAATGCCTGATCCCGGACGAGCCCCTAGATGTCATGAACTTTCTATGGTCTAATAGTGCTCACTTACTTGCGTTGGTCTCCTCCAAATCTTGTAAATGCCTGATCCCAGACGAGCCCCCAGATGTCACGAACTTTCTGGATGTTGAATGGGTATTTGTCGTGACGTTGTATGTGGCGATCAGGCGGTGGATGCGGATGAGACACACACAGTGATGGAGAAATAACAACAGGAATCCTCCACGTCGAAATGATGTAGAATTTATTACAGGTGCTTGATAACAATATAAACTTCAGGGCAGCTGTCTAACTCCGATGCACACAGCTCTCACTGCATTCCACTTCTCTCACTGCAGTACACTTGTGCTCTCTCGCTATCCGGCCGAGCCCTCATATATATATACTGGCTCAACCCGAACCACTTGAACTGTGTCGAATGTGCTGGCACCGGCCCACGTGATATATCTCATGCATACGAGGTCTTATTAGACCCGTGTAGATCCTTCCCGAAGCTCCACGGCGCTAACCGCAACCTTCGCTGCACACCACACACTTGCATGGGCCGAGCACACAATTACGATCAACTGAAGACAACACACTCGCATATACCCCGCATGCACTATCGTGATTCGTTACAAACATGTCAATTAAATTTCTGCATTTGTTTTCCATGCCAAAATGAATTAAATGTTTTCAATCAGATCACATTAAAATCACCAATTTTAGTCACCATTGTTAAATCTCCAGCCCATGAGGGTCATGGGACAGAGCAATACCCACAAGCCCGCATCAGAATACTGCCATGATATTCTTTTTTGTCACTATTATTAAACTCTAACCAAAAATATCTGAATAATGCAATTGGGTTTTTTCTACAGTTACATTACACTGGTCAACAAATTTCAACTTTTTGTCTGCCTCTATGAAAACATTATATCCTTTAAAGTAATATTGGGTTGCTGATTTCAGATCTGAAGTCAGATTTGAGTTAGCACATCAGCTTTTATGACATTCAGAGTTCCCATTTTTACTTAATAACATAAAACATAGAATTATCACTGAGAATAAAAGTAAACCACAGATACATTTTAATCACCATTTAAGACATTTCAAAGAGCTATAAAACTGACAAAGAGTCCATAGATTATTTATCAAAACAATATAAGAACTTACAAATCAGCAGCACCCTTTGAATAAATCAGAAGTGCATAATGCTCTTGCACTTTCACCTGTGTGGAATGTTGGTTTTGCTTTGAAGAAAACAGCAGTAATCCTCCATCATAATGGGGTTAAATGTCTTGATATCAGTTTTCCATCACTTTTATATTTCGGTGAACTTTTTACCATGCTTATCACTGACATCTCCAAGATCAGAAGAAAAAAGTCAAGAAACAAGTGCAGAAAGTGCATTTTAAGAGACATGTATGCGAGCTTCCAACTGACACTATGTTTTCAACAGATTCTCACTAAGTCAGAACAGTTGTCCACTCTGTTATTTCCCATAAATTTTTCCACAACCAAACGGAATGCTTCTCAGGCTGCATGTTCAAATGGATTTGGTCTGTCCTTAAATGAGTCACTAGCCAACAATTCACAAATTTCACGGCCCACAAAAATACCTTCTTTCAGTTTTGTGTCACTTTTGTAGCCTCCAAATTCTCCCTGAGGTATTGAAAGTCCATAGCATTAACAAAGTTCTTCATTACTGCCAGTTTTATGTAAAACAGGGACAGAAACATTTTTTGTGGATTTACTAGAGACATGTATGCTGAAGAGAGCACTTGCCATTACAATGTCAGGCCTTTCTGGCCATTGCTTTCTCGTGTAATGAATGGCATCATCACAACCATTCCAATGGCACAAGAAACACATATGTTTGGTATATCCCATCTGCAGTCCAAGAAGTGAAGATATTATTTTGAGATCACCACATATGTACCAGTGGGTTTTGCATAGTTTCCTTTAAACCCACTGCATATGCCAATGGCACAGAGGACTTAACTTTGCCATTGTGTAACAATACAGCTTTTAAACTTGCCTTGATTGAATCTATAAAAAGCTTCCATTCATTTGGGAGGTGATCATGCACAAACTCGTACATAAGACCATAAATATTATTACAGAGGCAAACATCATTTTCCATTTGAAAATAGAATGCAAGATTTGTGTGGCACAAAACATAGTTATTAAGGTATCTTTTTGTAAAAGATTCCATTGCTGTAACTGAGAGGAGAAACCTCAACCTTTTCTTTGGATTATGAAAGGTCTCTGACTAATACATTGGGCTCTTCTTGATTACTCAACTGCTGCATCTTTTCATCAAGTTTTGCTTCAAATTCGTCCTCATCATCTGTAACACTGTTGAAACAGTCATCAACAGTACTACTGTTACCATTGAGCAGGTCAGCATGTGGAAGAGGCACAGGATTCTCTTCGTCACGAGGCACTAGTTTCAGTGCTGATTGGTACAGTTTGGATATACAATATTTGAGTTTTTGAGAAACTGCAGTTTTCGTCATGCAGAAGCAACTATGTGATGCTCTGTTTGTTTACACCAGATCATGGATATAACAAAAACTATTTTCTGTCACTGGCCATTAAACCACTTCAATGTTCCAGAATAACAAGTCATGTAACTCACATGAGGTGCCCATGGCTTGTCATGATCACTAATTTTACATCCAAAATAACACTTGTATAACGCAAGTTTCACTTTATTTGTCAGCTTTCTGTGCTGATCTTGCAGAGTAAATTTTCCACATCTATACTATAAATCTACAAGAAAACCCATAAAAAGCTTATGGACTCAAAATCCATCTGAAATTTGGCACACAACATTGTTGCATAAAGATCTATGTTAAAAGATCTACATAATGCCGAAAAAAGCTTATTGTGTTTGACATTGTTCTAAAAAGGCAATAATAATTGAATAGTAAACTCATAAAAGTGTTCGATCCGAATTGTACATTCAAGAGAATGACACTCTCAAAACAAGAAAAATGTTTTCTTTGAGTAACATTCAGTGCTTAATCATCGAACTTTAAGTTGCAGGGCAGTATCAGTTTGACATCTATTTTTAAAAATCTCACACAAAGGCCGTGGGTTATCTTTTAGTATATAACAAAAATTATCAGGATGTTTTCACACAGTCTCTCAGTCCAAAGCTTATTGTCATCTTATCAAAGAGTAAACAACATTAGTGAAATAGAGCTTAAAGAGCTGACATAAAATGTATGTGTAGGCCTATCAGTATTCGCTGTTATGTACTATAAGGTATTTGGCTTATATGTAGACATAATGAGCTGTGAACAATGATGGGTGATTGTCATGTAGCTTACTAGTATGACACCAATAACAAACAGGGCAAAAAGAAAGATGGAGTATCTTTCTATGCATTTTAATTGAAAAGATGTGATATTTTAGGCATGTTTATAGTCTGATTTCCATATACTCAGGTCACATGGCGATTCCCAACGAGCCCTTTGGTGTATGGCTAAAATTTTACAGTGTATATTGACTTTACAATACACCGTGCCTTATTATCTTTCTGTCAGATGCATTCACATGGTGGTCATAAATGACCCTTGCAGTTCAGAGGAGCATTTTTTCTTATGGCTGTAAAGGCCAATACTGAGGAGACTTGCCCTGCCACAGAAGTTGTAGATGAATGTGATGTGCATGATTTTATTTCTTCACTTGTCTTACCACTCCAGGATTCTCTTGGCCTCGCCTGATTTCATCCCCACTGTGATAGTAATAGTTTATTTCCAGCGGTCTCTAATGTCAGCTTTGTCACCAATCCCAAGGATGAGCTGCGGGCCATCTTTCAGCCCTTGGCAGCTTGCTTTGTAGTTTCTGTGTGCCGAAATACATTACGCTGGTTGGAGAAATTGTACAGTGTGAAATGTAAGGTAGAGTGCCTCCGAGCCAAGGCCGCCCCACAAACCGAGTTCGCGGGGGGCCCTTCCAGGATTAATCATCCTCATGCGGGCATCAAGCATGGAGGGCGACCCGGCGGGAAAAGGTTGCTTGCATATCACCCATCAAGAGTACCAGGGAGGAAAAGTAGAAGAGCTGGCTCCGGGCAGTACCGCCCCCAAGCCCCTTATCGGTGTCGCCAGCACCTCGGAGCCGAGTTCAACCGGGAACGCTGGGCCGCACCTGCCACCATGCGGCCCACTGATCATAAGTTATATCGCTCCCCATCCCCAGGAGGCAGCACTGCTCCGCTTGAGCCATTACTAAACCTCCCCCCCCCCCCCCCCCCCAGTTGACGGAGGTCGCAGCTCAGCCTCCTAGGCCGTGCATCCTGCAACACGTGCTGCAGGAGTCAACACGGCTTCAGACGCTTCTTCCAACTTGTGCCGGACCATATAGGAGATAGCTACTCGTCTAATGCGAGCAGATCTCCCTGAGAGACAAGCAGACGTGTGGTGGAAATTTTTTCACACGCTTCTTCCAACTTGTGCCGGACCATATAGGAGATAGCTACTCGTCTAATGCAAGCAGATCTCCTTGAGAGACAAGCAGACGTGTGGTGGAATTTTTTATTTTTTTTTTGGGGGGGGGGGTTACCTTGGCTTTTCCCAATCCCCAGAGCCATGGAGGCAGGGGCAGCCCTGTTCACCGAGCTTCACTCACGAAGCTTCGGCCAGCACCGCCCAGCGAGTCGGTGCGCTCACCTCACTCTCTCTGCCCCGCCAGGCCAGGCGGCCCAGTGGCCCAGCAACCCGTCCCACTTGGGCAGCAGCTGTCCCCCGTCGCTGAGTGCAATAACGGTATTCACGAAATTAACGGTATTATACCGAAATGGGGGACCTGTGTGAGATAACCCGCTCACTCGGGCAGCCCGTCCCCATCAGCTCATCGGGGCAAGAGCAGAACCCGAAGCACAGTCGCTACCGTCGAGAAGGTGGGAATCGGGATTAGCCATAAGAGGGAGAGTCATCAAAGCGACTCTAAAGCAGCCAGTTTTACTCATTCTACATTTGACTTTGGTGGATTTCATCTTACTTTTGCAGACATCTGTAAATCGCAGTTTTGGTCTGTCTCTTGGTTGTTTGCCCTCCGAAAGTTGTCCATACATTATGTCTTTTGGAATGCAGCCATCTGGCATTCCTCTGAAATCACCATTAGAGTATTTAGAGTCTATGCTGAGTAATAAATAAGAGTAATAAGAATAAGCTGCAGTCTTTCCATCAGTTACTCAGTAAACACAATAACTAATGTTAAACAAATGACAAACTGAAAGGCTGGCATAACTTCTCTGCATAGTTCACTCTGTTTTAAATCGGATATCTTGTCTAAGGTATAGATCTATATCTGCTCCGACCATTAGGGGAAGGTGTGGCAGCAAAAGGCAGTTTTTCAAAAAAAAAATCTAAAAACATTTTTTAAATGTTCTGGATTTCTCACTGGCACCATTAAATAATTTATCGGGAAAAATATACTTTGCATCGCTTTTTGTCTTGGAAACGGCAAATTATTTGCTGTTATATTGAAAATAAACAATAATAAGGGGACTGCAAGTCCTGAGAGTGATTATTTGGACTAGGGACATTTTAAGCTTCAAATTCGGGTTCCGCATTCTCAAATCAGAGGAAAAGTGTGGAAAAATGTTTTGTTTTATGTCTTGTTGCCATGACAATGCCGCCATCTTGGATTTTGTGTAATGAAAATAGGCTATTTTCAAAAGCCTGAGGCCCCTAGAGTATTCAATGTAATCATTTGGAATTCGGCACACAGTAATAAACTAGCTCTATTTGAAGAATATTATGCATTTGGTTTTTGGATTTATGCCATACAATGTTTGCAGTAAATTTTTGAAATATATATGTTGACGGATCTGTATATTTCTCAAATTTCCACCAAATATCGAATTTTCCTTTTAAAAAAAATCAATAAAATTTAGAAAAAAGGGATGCATAGCATTGTAACACATACTACGAAGAATATATATTCAAAATTTGAGGTCTATTGGCACAGAAATAAAAAAAGTGAAGAAAATGTACATATTGAGAACACCATATTTGAATTTTTATAATCTTTCTGTACAGTCATGTTGGTGCCATTCTGGAGCATAGAGCAGATGTTTCTCATATCAAAAGACTTCAAAGTGTTTAAAGATAGCAAAAACTTTGAAAAACTACTTTTGAGATTTTGATCCCTAAACCTTGTTTTCAGGACTACCCCCCCCCCCCCCTTTTT
>JBCEWB010061050.1:0-13681 GCA_039654565.1 Peronia peronii
ACCAGCCATGATACTACATGTACATGTAGTACTAGTAGGCCAACTGGCACTGGCAGCAACAATGCACAGAGTAGCGAGAACGCGGACTTTTCAATGTTTTCATAGCATGTGGCTATCGCGGACGACTGACAACAGTAATTACTGTCCAAATGAACCGAACGTGCTATGCGGGTAGAGCACGCAAACCTGAACGTGCTATTGAAAATAAATTAGTATGTTTAAAGAAGGGCTGAAACCGGACTTCATGAAAAGGTTGTGTTAGACGGAAGATCGTGTTAAGCCATGATCGTGCTGCCGAGGTTCCACTGTACATGCCCCTACAGCTCTTCTAATTACAACTGCTTAATTTTAGGTCACCTTCAGAAGCAGCTGCTCAAGTTTGACACTGTTGATTAACAAAGAATTCCTAATTAGGGCAAAACAATCTGTTCAAATATTTGTCAAACAGGGAAAAAGGAATCACATAATCAAATTCCTAGAATAATATGATGAAGAAGCAAATTTTGAAACAAAGGTTGACATAAATGTACAGCTAAGCATAAGCAAGACGATGAGTTTTATGTTTCCTGCTTACCAATTTGCTGCAGAAATCGCTTGACTATGTGCTCTGGCAAAGCTCTCTTGCTGCGAATAAATTTTGATAGGTCTCCACCACTGCAAAACTCCATGATGAGATAAATGTAACTGGCATCCCACTGTGGAATTTTGAGAAAAACAACTGTCAGTGACACATATTTTAACAACGATTCCTGAAAAAAAAAATAGAAGAAACAAAAATTTAAATTGCAAAATGTTCACTGAGAGAAAAAAAAAAAAAGAAAGAAATAAGATGTTGTTTCAGGCATAAGACAGAAAATAATTTGGATGAAAATGATAATACTGTCAGAATTTTGGTACCTGTGTATGAATACTATGTTTTAGAATTTTAAAAATTCTTCAAAACATTGATGATTGCATAAGTTCAAAATATTGGCTGGAAGGGAATGAGTTTAATAGACAGAATACATCACTGTACCTGAAAATCCCGTAGTGTGACGATATGCTCATGTTTCAGATTTTTTAGCAGTTCAATTTCTGTCAACAGATTCTCTGTGGAAGCTTTGTTCAAACTGCTCTTTAGCACACACTTGATTGCCACCACCTCACGAAGTCCAGTCTGTGAAGTATATTCAGCTGTTCATAAAGCATCTAATAAATCAGTTATTGGTGGGTTAAAAGAATGCTAACTAACTTCACTTTTGGATATATTCATTCTATTTCAATACATTCAAAATTTAAATAAGTGGGTATAAATTTCTCCAACCACTCTTGTGCTTTAGAGACTTGAATATATGTGACTAAATATAATTCTATAAAAACTTGACTATCCGAAAGTTTCTTTTACTCTTGGGTTAAAAAAGTGATGTCAGTCTTGCTTGCATCATTCATCTCAGCAGAAGACAATGATTCATTTAAAAATCATTTTAAAAAAACAACAAAAAATATGAAATCCACGGATCAAAAAGTCATCTAGCATAAAATATTTTTGTAACATTTTGACAGAATTTTGCAATGAGAGATGACAATACTGCAAAATGCTTAAAACTATTAATTTTCTCTCAAATGGATAAGGTTATGTCATGAAAGGAAAGGGAACTGGCATTCTAAATATAAAGAAAAATCAGTATTCTGAAAGCTGTAAGTGTTTCAGTGGCAAGAAAAATTAGATCTATCTTCCTTTATTGGACCAGTCATGGCAAATCTCCATGGTGGTTTTACTTATGTGCATCTATGCTATATGCAATCTCTGATTCAAGTTTCTAATTATATATTAGATGAATCTAGATTATCAGATTAGATCTAGAAGGGGTTGCTGTAGCCAAGGCATTAGGTGTCTGCCTCTTGGTGACAATGTCACAAGTTTGAATCACTATTGGGATAATATGGGGAAAATTAGAATCTGCTTTTTTTTCCAGTAACTCATGGTTCTCTGGCTTCTGGGACAGACAGCCTGATGTATAACCGTGGATGATGGTTAATATATCTTGTGTAGGTCCCATGATTGGCAGTTAAAAATTGGATGAAGATAGGCTGATAGGGTAAAAAGGCCAGTGTCAGTACAAAATTTCCAAAAATCAGAAATACTCTAAATAGTAAACTTCTATCCAAACAATTTCTTCTGATCATGCTGGACAGGCACTTAAAGCCGAGATAATACTACTCTTTCGATTGAAAGCCACGGTATCTAAAAAAACAAAACAACAACAACAAAAGACTCTAGAGATCTTCTAGATCTAACTAAATCTAATCTAAATCTTGACAGTAGATCTAGAGATAAATAAGACAGCTCTTTAGAATACCAGAACTTGATTTCGATCAACTTTGAATGAAGTTTAACAAGAGCTAGATCTAGATCTAGATCTTGATCTACATTCACGATCAGCTGACAGTGCATCATTGCTTGTGCTACTTGGGTCGCGACTTCCAGCTCTTTCTTGTTTTCGTTTTAGACAAAACCAAATCCAAATCAAGGAAAACATACTTTCCTATATGCTTTATAAACGGTTGCATAAGAACCGCTTCCCAGCTTTTCTGCAAAAACATACTGTCCCAGTGACGGTTTTGGAACGATCTCTGAGTTTGAAGTCGGTGCTGGCCTGGAGGCCATTTTTGTTTCAACTTTCACTTTTGATTGTCGTAAAATGTAAACAGTGCCATCACCTCCCGTTACATTTTGATTAAAGCAATAAATAGTCTACAGATTGGCAGTATTATTATTTTTCTTAAATAAAATTTCACTCTATTAAAAACAAACAATTTGATAGCCATGGGATTTTTTGTCTCTTGATGTCTAGTCTCGCATGCACGAGATGTACTTCTTTGTTTAAAGATGGCTGCGTCAGTTGTTTACGGTTGTCATGCACAATATTTACACTGATCTCTGTAAAGGAAGGCGGTGGCTCCCAGTAACATATTGTCCGCGCACAATACTGACGTCAATGCCCTCTTCGATCGGCATTTTTTAAATGGGGGCAAACATCTTCAGTATCGATTTTTACACATTTATTGCTGCGTGACGAAGACTTCTAACTCGGTAAGTTCTAGATCTATTGAGGCAAGCTGATTTATTCGACGAGTGCGGTTTGTAAACGTTTTTATCTCTGCAGAGGTTATTGACAATTTGATTCCATTGGCTTTATCAGCCATGCATAGCAAGTTGTCAAATGCAGTTTAGAATTCCAGAGTAATTTGGATTTAGTTTTTTTTTGTGTCTAGAACTTTCAACTATTAACCTGTGCTCCAGAGTCTTCAGAAAATGGATCCAATTGTGAGTCTCCTCGGGAGATTGCCTCTGTTTTATTTATTTATTTATATTTATTTTTTAAAATTATTTATTTCACCTTTCTAATTTTCGTAGAATATTAATGTTCAACAATATTTGTTTGATGAGAATGTTTACTTTATGAAACATATGAGACTCCTATTAACATGAGATAAGATATGATAAATTTTATTAGTCCTCAAAAGGACATTCTATTCACAGTTGATCAGACACAGTATCATTCACAATTACATGCTTATTTATGGTAAAAAATATCCTAAAAAGCATTAGAACAAAGCAGACACAAGAAACATTGCTTTGCTTGATATACATATGTTGCTGCTGGCAGAAATGAATTTATATAAAGCTCACGATTAGTTCTTACATGCAACAAACTCCCCCTCATCTTTCAGAATATTTCAATTGATTATGAAGTGGATGCATAGAGTCTTCCCAAATTATGTTAAGCATCCATGACATTGAGTGTAGCTGTATCCATGATTTCCTTTAACAGTTTTATTCAGTTTCTTGATACATCTATTTATCATTCTTAATAACAAAGGATGAAAGAATCTTTAAGAAGTACAAAATAGCAAATTTTCTTTCATTGCTTTCATGTTAAATTCCCTCATTCAACTTCATTTTGTCTTTGTGGCAATGGAGATCTAGCTAAAGGCAAACCACACTTGATACGAAATGGCTCTTTCTTTCTTTATGTCTATCATTACATGATTGATGAAAATGTGATGTAAGGCTACATATATTCTCGTATGGATGGTGGAACAAGACTAAAGAATCATATTTCATCAATTCATAAACTATATCAAATTAATTATTCAATAAATTTTCGATGATGTAGTTGATCTTTCATTCAACAAATCCATCAATGGTCCAATTTTTTTGTCAACAAATTATCTGATCATTAGATCAACACTCAGTTGAAATCATTGAACCAGTCAGTGAACAAATCAGTATGTGGCAGTCTACTAAACAAAAGCAGTCAGTCAATTAATTTATCAGTAAAAAGAATAAGCTGTTAATCTGTCAGTTTTGTAACAGAACAATCAGTTAACTATTCAACCAGTTTATGAATATAACTCAGTCAGATAATCAGTCAGTAAATCAGCAACTCATTTAAGAAATACAACTAGGAGATCAGTAATGAAACAAAACAAAGTGATAAGGTTGATCATCAGATCTAGCAGTAATCTTTTCAATAGATGAGCTGATTTGTTGCAGCACTAATCAGTGAGTTGTATTTAATGCAATGTAGACTCACAGTAGTCTAGATCAACAGGTTTAATTGGTTCATTTAACTTTCTGTCCAGCCATACATCTGTTTAGATTTTGATTATTTGTGGTCATTTCCATTCAGTTATTTTATTAGTAATATTATCTATAAAAAAACACTGACTTGCGTGAAATTGGTTATAGATTTGTGGATGTATTTTTTTTTTCAGAATTATTGTAATAAATATAGATCATTTTTGGGGCCTAAGGTTATTGATGATTGATGTACAATTGCTGACAAGAGTTCTGAGCGTTAGAGTGGATAATGTGTCCACAAGAATGTTCAAACATTTTTTTGTCATCGTTCTATCATCTTTGAACGATCACTTACTGTCATCTTTGAACCATCATCCTACGAAGACATTTTGAAAGGCAACATCAGTTCCCTTCTTGCTGCAATGAGAGTAATTTTTTTTATCCATGGGGGTGTCCTTCTACCTATCCTCTTCATTTTTTTTACTTATGACTGGTGATCTTTTGGCCTGTTGCGAACATGTGTAGACTTCTCAGACAATTTTTTTCTTTGAAATGTTGTTAATTTTGCCATTCTTTGATTTCTTTTCTCACATTTCTGCCATTGAGATGTAATTATATTGTCATCCAGGCTAGTCAGTGTCATTCATGGAAGAACGTAAACAGTTATGAAAGCTAATTTTTAAAAAATACTGGGGCATATGGTTTGTTGACTAATGACGAAGTTGTCTAATTGGATGTGTCTGGATTTTTCTCAGATCTTATGGCACGCCGACCCACTGTAGTGTGTTATATTTGTGGGAGAGAATTTGGATCCAAGTCCATATCAATTCATGAACCCCAATGCTTAAAAAAATGGCACAACGAGAATGAAAAACTACCTCATGGTCAACGGAGACCCCCACCAGTCAAGCCACAGTTTTTGCCGTCAATTGGTGGCGATGGAGGGAAATATGACACTGAGCGTTTTAATGAAATGGCTTGGCAGGCTGCCCAAGCTAATCTAATAGAATGTGATCATTGTGGACGAACATTTCAGCCCGACCGTTTGGCTATTCATCAACGTAGCTGCAAGCCAGGAAAGCCTCTGAAACCTCTTCATCAAAATGCAAAGAACAATACAACTAATAACAATAACGATACAAAACGGCCAGGTACGGCAACGCTGTCGTCACCAACAGTTTTGAAACTTGATGAACAAGTTGATATTTCTGACAACAATAAAGATTCCTCAAAGTCATCATCTTTTCCGAATCGACCAAAAAGTGGCAGATTCAGTAACAGACCGATTAGTGCAAAGGGCAGGACCAGACCAAATCTTTCTGTAACTCAGGGACAAGAACAACTCCAAATCAACGGGCATTCGACAGAAGAAAAATTAGACATGCCACGGCAAAACACATACACAGCCCCAGTCCAGAAAGGGCCTCCGAAGCCAAAAAGAGGCCCGCCAGGATCCAATTTTGTCTTCTGTTACATTTGTGGACGACAGTTTACTACTGCCTCAATAGGTATGTGATTTTGCATTTTTTAAAAAACAAAAATATTAATGACAACATGTATGCCATTAACACCCATATCTATTACATAATGTTAAAATGTTATTTATAAAATAGCAGTATATTTGTAAAGTGATAATATTTGTAAATGCTGAAACAAATGTCTCGCGATCAGTCGAAATGAGACGTAAGTCGCTGGGCTAGAACGGAGAAATCAGACTTGGAATGTGATGAGGGGAGTCAGACATCGGTTGTTTTTCTTATTGCAGAAATCAAAAGTACATTCATTTCTAACAAGACAATATCGGTCTCACCCTCGATTTATAGATATTTCTTCATTAAAATCGGGTTATTGTGAGGTAGGTATGTAGATTTATGCAAACAACCGTTCATTTAAACTCGATTTTCTCGGAATTTCGGTCATCTGCTAGCACGTCCCCACTTGTCTTTTTAAACTGCAATATCTCTAGCTAGAATAAAGCTAGCAAAACTTTTTTCACCATCTGAAAGGGTATGAAATAAGCTTTCACACGATACCAAAAACCCCATATGGTGAAAAATCGACATACGTCTCATTTTGACTGGCTGCCAGACAAATAAAGCTTACTTTATATTTATGTATGTGCAATTGTATAATCTAGTTTATGATCCTGTGCCAAGTTTTTTGGTCCAGCTCATTACATATGTTGTTTTCACCTGAGTGCACAAATTGGTCATGCTACTTTGTTTTTCAGGTCAGTTGGTCTCATGGCTAACAAAGCTGTACACAATGATTCAGCCATCGGCACACGGCTTTTCATTCCTTGCCAGATTATTATCAATGGTCTCCATAAAGCCAGTCATATTTGTTGTTTTGTTTTCTTTGGTTTTTGTTTTTTAAATGTCCTTGAATAATAGACAGGGTTACAAATGTACACAAATGTTTGTCTTTATGATGAGATGCAATCTGCTTAAAGAATACACACTACTGATTCACTTTCCATGTTTTTATGCAAATTGGCCATGAATTCTAATTTCTTCAGAATATTTTGAACCTAGAAGAGTGATAATATGGAGTTTTGTTTTGGTCCAAACAGGCATTCATGAACCCCAGTGTTTAGAAAAATGGAAGATTGAAAACAAAAAACTGCCCAAAGAACAACGAAGACCCTTGCCAAAAAAGCCTGAAGTCATCCAGACTGGAGGCAAATACGACGCACAGGCAGCCAATGAGGCCGCTTGGCAAGCCTCCCAAGCCAATCTTGTGCCATGTCCAAACTGTGGACGAACTTTCAACCCTGATCGTTTGCCTGTACATCTCAGAGCTTGTAAACCTAAGGGTGGAATTTCTAACAACAGCACTGGTTTGTGTTTTCTTGTTTTTTTTTTTTTTTTTAAAGGCCATAAAATATGAAAGGAATGGAATGTCTCTAATGAAAGAAGTTTGGGAAAGTTCTGTGATAATAAACTTTATCATTCTCTTAAATGAGAGTTATGTCAGGTCTGCAGATCCTCACTTTTGCAACATATGACTTTGACCCAAGCCACTGCCAACGACAGGTTGAGTCTGACTATCTAACAAAAATAATAAAGAGCATTTATATAGCACTTGTCCCCATATAGTGTACACATTCTAAGCGCTTTACAATCTGGTGTTACCCTGACAGACATTATCAGCGTCCTGAGAAGCATAAAAGGCAGCTATCTGTTAGGGGCTCTCTACCCTGTCAGCCAAATAATGTTAGTCACTGTCTAAAGTCAGGTACCCATTTAAACCTGGGTCAAGTCAGGAAATGTGGGTAATTGTCTTTCCCAAGGACAAAATGTCAGGACCAGTAGATCCTGAGTCCAATGATTCAACCACTAGGCCACCAGTACCGCCATATTAAATGCTGTCTTTTTTAAAATAATTATGTATGTGCATGTATTCATACATTTATGTGATATAAAGTTGCCATATTGCGTTTACTCTGAATGGGAGTCTGATAAAGACTATAACATTTAGGATCTTGAGATCTTGTAATTGATGGTGTAAGACAGTAGAGAAAAACACTTTCCTTTGTTATCCAAATATCTGATAATGCTGGTGTGTTTATGGATATTGTGTTCTATCCATGGATGGAAAATGAACACCTGTGGCTTTCTAAAAGCTACATCTATGGATAACTTTATCCCAGAAATATGTCCTCAGTCTTTTATCTTGTCTTCTGCTGTTAAGAATGATTTTTGTCTGAATTTGCAGCTGCAGTATTTCTTTGTACACCTATCTGCATGGGATGGACTATGTCAGTCAACAATTTAAGTAGTTCATTTCACATCAACAGTCATGTAAACTTAGTTTTGATTGTTCTTATCTGCAAACAGACATTCAGCTGCTTTTTATTCATTCTCCCTGAATCATGCAATTGCAGGTGGCGCAACGCCCTCCGCCAGCAACTCAGGATCTTCAGTTTCCATGGAAACTAAAAAAAGAGATGCATCACCCCGTCGAGCTCCTCCTACTGTAGTATGCTATATTTGCGGTAGAGAATTTGGCTCCAAATCTATCTCGATTCATGAGCCTCAGTGCTTGGAGAAGTGGAAGATTCAGAATGCACAATTGCCAAAAGAACAACGACGCCCAATTCCCAGGAAGCCACAGGGAGTCGTCTCTAAGTGAGTATGGCAAACGTAATATGTTTGCTGGGCAAGTTATTTTTGTCTCAGTGTTCAGTTCACATTTTACTGATGGTATATGACATTCCACTCTATTTCGTCTACCAACCTCCTGAGGGTCGTTATCTTGATATACAGTGTAAGCAGCTGTCGCGAATACTAAATATTTATATCTTGACATGATCCACAATTTTACCGCCTTACCAGTTTCAGCAAAATAATTTATGGTGGCATAAATTCTAACAAACTGGAAAAAAAAACAAACAAAAAAAAAAGATATAAATAACTTGTCAGATTAGAAATGTTCATAGGCACTTAGTTTCTCTGGATTTCAGACATTTTGCTCACAGTGTTTAATGTTTGAGGAAGCAGCTGTAACAGTCAGTGTCTGTGGGTCTTCACAGGTCCCTGGCTGATTCTCAAAACTAAAACATTCAATTTTTTTTTTAAGATAAAGCATGCACAGAAATAAGACGGTTACGGTTTTGTTAAGCTTTTCAACCTCCTATTGTGGTGGTTATCTCAGCTGTACTTGTGCATAAGGTTTGTTTTTCTTAAGCGTTTCAATCCTAAGAAAGTAGGATTATCTCAGCTTATAGAAGTTGCCAATTTTTACTGAGAAATTTTGTGGGTAGAAATTTGGAATTTGGAAATTTTGCCCGGACAGTGGCACGCAGCCTACTCTTTCATCGATTTTGAACTGTCAAGGATTCTTTAACATGCGTAACGTACACACGGGACCTCCAAAATATATTCACCCTTATCCAAGAAGGCTGGATGTCAGGCTTCCCTACCCACTGAAAGCCAGGCGACCGTTGAGTCATTGAAAAAAATGCGGGTTTTCGATCTTCGTGTCCTTGCATCCCCCGATGCAGGACCCCCGAGTCGATCCCGGCCCGTTTTCTCCGTGAGCAGACGCCATACCACAGAGCCACTGTGTCCCCTTAGAGAAATAAGAGGAGATAAAAAATAAAAACCACTTAAGGTGCAGGTAAATACAGTCGAGTAATGTTAAAGTCAACCATTCAGGGCCAAAAAAGAACAACAAAAATTGTTGACTTCAAAACAAGGGTGATATAAACCAGTACAAATATATAAAGAAACAAAAATTATATGATTGTCAAGGGGGGGGGGGGGTTGACTTGAAGCAAGCATTTACTTTAAGGAAGTTGGCTTTAAGAGGACTACAAATGATTCTCTGGAATTTTATTTGAAAACATCTATTTGCACATATGACGTGACACGATGAAATCAGGCGCTCGTCAAACTGGAGTGACCGGAGAAATTATGTGTTTTTCAACAGTGAATGAATTTTAAACGTAATTTTTTTTTTCACAGAACCTTTTTATATCAATCTAAGAATGCATTTCAGAGTTAAATTTGCTGAAATAGATTAAGTCCAAAAATTGTGATTATGTGGCATGACCTACTAAGGATTAATACGGATTAACAAAAATGATTGGCCATTTTCTCACTAAATTCAGCTGCAGCAACAGGTCACCCCCATCCTCTTTAATTGCCAATATCTCGACTTCTACATAAGGTAGAGCAAAATTTTTTCACATACAAAAAGGGAAGTAAATAATCTACACAGTGATACCAATAATTCCATATGCTGAAAATTTGAAGAGAGCCTGATTTCATCGTGTCGCATATCATATTTATATCTGAGGTTGACTTCTATCTACCTTTTTTTCCTTTTCATTGTAGGGAAGAAATGAACGAAGCTGCATGGAAGGCGGCCCAGGCTAATCTGGTTCCCTGTCCAAACTGTGCAAGGACTTTTGCACCTGATCGTCTCGTGGTCCACCAGCGAGCCTGCAAGCCGAAAGGTGGTGGTGGTGGTGGGGGTGGGGTTGGCGGGGGAGGGGGAGGAGGCGGTGGTGCAGTAAGTTGTCCAGCTGTTTTAATCTGCTTGTTTGTTTGCTTGTTGTCTTCTCTTGATGTTGTCTTTTTTATATTTGTGTGTCATGCACTGCTGACAGGGGGTGGGGGTGGAGGAAATAATGATGTGGTGATTTAATATACTGTTTTTTTTTTCTTCTCTTAATGTTGTCACCTCATATTTTCATATAGACATATATGTGTGTGTTTGGTGTGTTTTTAGAACATGGGTTACATTCTATATGCGTCTTTCAACCTCCTGGTGAAGGTGATCTCGATAGAACATAGGGGGTTATACTTTACAATTATCCTTTTATCTTTTGAGCTCTTGATGTTGTGACTTTGAATATACATTTGTAACAAAAGGGTCTCAGAATAACGAGAATTAACCTCATTCTTAAAGCCATTTTTCTTCTCGTTAAACAACTCTTAATATTGTGATTTTAGACTTTTTGCTGTGTTGTCGTGATAAGAATGGAATAATTTTCAATTGCAAAAGCCAAATTTATCAAGTGGGATGGCCCATTTTGACAGTCATCATGATCAATTCAGCTGTTACTTCTTATCTTAGCCAGAGGAAAATTTCCATTTTGGTGGCCATTATACCATTACAGAGTTTAAATACGTAGAGCACTGAGTCAGTTTCTCCTGTTTTTTTTTTTTTTTAAGTGTTACGCATCTGCCATATTTACAAGGCTAGCTTTGTTATGTCTATTTCTTTATTGCCCTACTTAAAAAAAAAAAAAAGAAAGGTCTAGAACACAAATAAAATAATGTCCAAAATCTCGTTTTATTGATATCAAAATGCAGGGGAGGTAATATAAAAATGGCAGTTTTCTCAAAATTTGAATCAGACTACTTGCTGGCGATACCAACTGCAATTCCATTTGTATCATAATCTTGCATATCTCTGGTTGAGTGATGAAACCTCATAACCCCCAATTGTTTTGGATAACATTTTTTTTTGTTTTGGCTGTTTTCTTCCAGTCCCACTTCACAGTGTGTTAAAAACAGGAAGTAAAATAAGTAGTGGTAAAATACTTACTTTTAAAAAAAAAATTCATGTTTTGCCACCGTATCTTAGCATGATTTTTCTCGCTGCTGTAGTAAAATTTTCTTTTCTAGGGTTATGAGATTTCAACACTAAAGTAGCGACATTTTCCTACACCGCATGAGCAAGTCACTTGTTGTTTGGCTTTGATGAGGAGGGCATTTTTGTATTATTTTATATGATTTTGTTCTGAATGCTAATCATTTACCTTTTCAGTGGACATCACTCTACTAACATGTAGTATTGTATTAATATAACTGAATGGAACTTCAGGGAATTTTTGCTAATTTGACTGTTTCCTTCTGCAAGGCACCTCCTGCCAAATCGCCAGTAATTAGGCGCCCGCCCACGGTTGTTTGCTACATTTGTGGACGAGAGTTTGGAACTAAATCCATTTCTATCCACGAGCCACAATGCCTTCAGAAATGGCACATTGAAAATGACAAGTTACCAAAGAACATGAGACGACCAGAACCCAAAAAGCCGGAGGTTAGAAGTCTGGCAGGTATGCACAATCTTGAGTTAAACATTATAATACTAATTTCATGGAGGTGTTTATTTTTCTCTAACAAAGTACATGGCAAATAACAGAAAATACAGGATAAAAAAGATGACATATAGCGCACTACTGGAAGGAAAACACAAGAATAATGAAGAAATCTCAACCGCTTCACTGCCATGCTCATTTTGCAGTCCTGTGCTAAGCATCAGAGGTATGGTCAGTCTTGACTACTGTTAACCCCCACCCCCAGTCAGTCCCACCCACTGTGAGTGAGCCAACTGGAACCCATCCTGTACTTTGCCGCAGGCAATCAGAAGCATCCACTGCTATTCAAGGTTACTAATTGTTACATGAACAAGCAGATTGGTTTGGGCTGTCAGTGCTAGGTCATCTGCCAATCATCAGCTTGTGGCGTCTGTCAAAAGATTCTGTGTAGAGATGCATAATGAATGTCAGTGATCAGAAATTGGGTCAAAAGGGAAAAGCGTGTGGTGGCACAAACATCTTCTCCACATAAGAAACCACTTTTTGAATGTACATCACATTGCTGTCTGCAGTGAAGTGTTGACATGAAAAAATTCACTTCATGACCGCTTCGGGAAGGGTTGATTGCAATTTTTTGTTATTTTCTTTCCATTCTGTAGTTGTGTTGCACATAATTTCAATCTCTCTTGCCAGTTTTGTCTGAGCTTACACTTCTGTTTCAAATTTGATCCGACTTCACAATTCTCATCAACTTGGCTTTGACGACACTTCTTTTGTGTTTGACATGTGTCAGTCCTTGGCTGCTTGACTGACCAGTGTTAATTCCCTCCTCGCCTCCCAACCTCCAATTTCATTATGTTTACAGTACTGGTTCTCTGCAGTGACAGTTTAAGATTGAGTAGGTAAACTATTTTTTTCAGCCTACACTTTGAACTATTTAGACATTTTTATGCATGGTAAAAGATTAAAAAGTAGACCAAACCATTGTCTCGGCCCCGAAACTCTGCAGAAATAAAAAGAACAGCCAAGATCGCCTTCATCAGGGACTGAAAGGCCACGACCTGCGATTTGATTGTATATTCATCACCATGTTTGATGTGTGATATATATATATATAAGATTGATCAGTAGCCAGACACTTCAGTATTTAGATATTGTCTGTTTAAACGTGTGCAAACAGGTTGCGCATACTTTCCTGTCAATGGCAATGAAAATTTCACAAACTCTGCATTTCATCAAACACAAATACCATTTAGAATTATTGTTTTGCACCATCCACAGACACTGCCTGGCCTTGTTTTAGTATAATATTACTCAAGTTGTGTGTTGTATGTTTTACTGTTTTTATAGCATGATTTATATAGAAGTGATTTATTGTTTTCAAGCATTTATTATCGTAATGGGTTCAACCTCAACAGTTCCGCTATATATTCCTTATAACAGACCTTTTGGAAATAAGAAATAATAATAATAATAATAGAGAGCACTTATACAGCGCTTATCCCCGTACAGTACAGGCTCTAAGCGCTTTACAATCTATTATTACCCCGACAGACCCAAAG
>JBCEWB010061061.1:0-13681 GCA_039654565.1 Peronia peronii
AGAGGGGATGAACAATAGACGACCTGCTCCTCTGCGAAAAACTTGCGTTGCAGGTTTGAATTTCGAATGGAAAGGACGGGGAAGATTCGAGCTCCTGTATTTTTTTCAGTGACTTGACGGTCCTCAAGCTTTTGATAGTAAAGCTCGTCGCCAAGTCTTCTCGGATAAGGGCAAATATATTTGGTAGGTTATGTCTGCACGTTATGCACGTCAAAGAACCCTTGGCATGGTGAATAGGATGAAAAGTAGGCGGAGAGGCCGCTGTCGGGGCAAAAATTTCCAAAATCGAAATTTTTATTCCAAACTTCCTATCACCGAAGTGGGCAGGCTTGTCAGTCGAGATAAACCGACTTTTTTTTTTTACATGTATTACTTGAAGGTGACGCATATTATAAAAATAAACAAATAATTATAAATATATATAAAAAAAATCGTTAGTGTAGTTAAGGGTGGGGATGAGGGTGGGCAGGCAGTGATCATCTTGATACCAGCTCTAGACCCCCTGGAAGCTGATGACGTGTGTCTGAGACGTTTTTTCGGACTGTTTGTCTATTTTTCTCTATCCATGTCCAGTCTGTACAGTGACCGAACTGACAGACACAGATTTCAGACTTTGGGCAGCCACATTACACTTCAGTTTGAAAGATTAGCCTTGATACAGTAATATCAGACTTGGATATCCAGACCAGGTTTCACTCAGACTAGACAGGGGATAGACCAGACTTCAATCAGACCAGACTGGGGATAGACCAGACTTCACTCAGACCAGACTGGGGATAGACCAGACTTCACTCAGACAGACTGGGGATAGACCAGACTTCATTCAGACCAGATTGAGGCCAGACTTCAGGCAGACATACAAAACTTTAGACAGATATATCAAATTTCAGACAAACATATCAAACTTCAGAAAGACGTACTGGACATTATACAGACAGATCAGACTTCAGACAGGCAAACCAGACTTCAGACAGACATACCAGACTTCAGACAGACAAACCAGACTTCAGACAGACATATCAGACTTCAGATAGACAAACCAGACTTCAGACAGACAAACCAGACTTCAGACAGACATATCAGACTTCAGACAGACAAACCAGACTTCAGACAGACATACATGTACCAAACTTCAGGCAGACAAACCAGACTTCAAGCAGACATATCAGACTTCAGACAGACAAACCAGACTTCAAGCAGACATATCAAACTTTAGACAGAAGTTTAAACAAAACTTCATACATTTAAATGAAATCCCTGACAAAGACAGACTAAAATTTGAACAGCGAGACAAGATTTTGAGATAAGAAATCAGACAATCAACATCTTCTTCATTTTTGTTTTGTTTTGTGTTTTAGCTCTTTCTGTGTTCCCACCCCTTCTCCCCGTCCCATGCCCAGACTAGCAAATCATACGAATGTCTGTTTAACTTGCTAGCTGATCATTGCCCTATGTCGTTGTCCTCGCTCCGATGACCTTGAGACAGTATTCGCTGCTGAAATCTCCCGACCGGAGCGATTGCAGAAAACAGAACTGAAACAATATAAGACCAGCAACAACATCCTGGAGGTTTCTTAATTAGCTCTCCCCTGTCAGAAGAGCACTAAAGTTACTGTAACAGACTTTACTTCCGGTTTGGTTACAATGTCTCATCACTCTTGAAATCTGACCTGCCATTGGCCTCATATTTATATACAAATACCAGATATTGTTTCTTGACTTCTTTGATGTGGAGGGGGAAAACAATATATAAATAAGAGGGAGGGCAACCCATTGCATTATCGGACATAGCGGAAGTTCAGTTCTTGACCATGTTTGATGCTTTTTTTTTTTTTCAAACCGGGAGTATGTTGTGAGAAAGGGCAACGGTCTGGGGTGATGAGTCACATGTCTGATAATATCTAAGAGTTAAACGGTGAATTGGGGCCCTCGCATAGGGGAGGGAGGTAAGGGGTGGGGGAGGGGGGGGGGTAGTACATGAAACACAGGGTTGGTGAGAAACATCACACAACAAGTCAGTAGTCACTGGAGTGCTCACTGGATGTCCTCAGCTCACTGGATGTCCTCAGCTCACTGGATGTCCTCAGCTCAGTGGATGTCCTCAGCTCACTGGATGTCCTCAGCTCACTGGATGTCCTCAGCTCACTGGATGTCCTCAGCTCACTGGATGTCCTCAGCTCACTGGATGTCCTCAGCACACTGGAAGTCCTCAGCACACGGACAAATTCAGGTCAAATAGCCAAAGCAAGTTTGAAAAATCTGATCAAACTTTTATGTGCAATTTTTTGCATTTTGTGCCGAACTCTGTCACTGTCTCGCTAGCAGTGCCAGTGCTTTTACATTTCAGATGCTTCTGCCCAGTCATACTCACTCCTGTCTTAGCCAGGCAGTCCATGCAACCACAGTGAGTACTGGAGTGGACCGTGCATGATGGGCGGAGCATACATAGCGTACGTGTGAGAAAGTTATTCTGGAACTTGCTGGGGCTATACACAGATGGATTATGAAGTAACGAGAGAGAGAGAAACACAGAGAGAGAGAGAGAGAGAGAGAGAGAGAGAGAGAGGAGCAGTGACAGAGAATCTTAGGTCGAAATAGATAGACAAACAGACAGAATAACGGACAGACGGACGGACAGATACAAAATCAGTGTCTTGAGTGAAAAACTGTATCTTTGCTTGTATCAAGGGGAATGGACCCTTACAAAGTACATAATATACCTTTTCAACTGGCGCTAACACCACACCTTCCCCTTATTCTCTCCGCTTTTTTTTTCTCCCTGCTCATCATTTCGGGACAAAGACTGGCCTGTATCTACATGTGAATTCCCTGAATTTATAGAATTTTTGCAGTTGTACGTCCCAGAATTATTCTGCTCATCCTGACCGTTACGTGCCGACTGTTCATACACCGGCCAGCTTATCCAGTACTCGCAATCCCATCCCATCCCATCCCGTCTCTCAGTCGATGCTCAAATCTCGTCATTCTCGTCATGCTAGAACTTGGCTCAGTTCAATGGAAACAAAACACATGAATGGACAAATCCGATTCTAACCCCCCCTCCCCTCCCCCCTCCCCTTCCCCCCCCCCCTCCCCGATAAAACTGTTAGTAGCAAAACAAATACCTCATCGGAGCATGCACGGCAAGTACAAAATTCACTTCGTGAAGTTAAAATAAATACCATATTGAGGTTTCAAACCTACAGCCGCTCCCCCTGACAAGATCTTCCTCTGCCTTAGCTAGGTATTCTTTCTAGATCGGAGTGGGATGACGAATAAAATATGAAAATTATATTATCCAAGAGCTTAATGTTGGACCTAGTCTTCTCCAGGATTCGAACACCAAACCTCATGATCACAAATCCGGACATCATTAAGATAAATGCTGTGACAATTTTTTTAATGGTGTGGGGTAAACATTTCGAATTAATGCAGTCATCAAACACATAGGACAATATAATTCTGATTAACATAATAGCTTGTAGTTGTAATTGTCCTAGCTCATTTTGAAAAGCCAGGGTTAAAATGAATCCAGAATATGTTACACAAAGAGTAGGTCTACATACTGTGATGCAGTGTTACACCAATTATAATTTAAATCAATATACTTTAAGTACCGGTACAGGTAAGTAACTCTTCAACTTTACACCTAATTTTCTCAAAACAGAGTTGTGTGTAAGAACAATTTAATTCTGGGACACGCTGTATCTTCTTTTCACTTTTCCTGGCTGCTCTATTCATATCTTTTTTTGACGTTTCCTTCCTACCCTTTATCACCAAAAGGGCTCCCAAAGAGTCACTTCCGGGTTCTTAAGATCTTAGTGGTGACCTCCATATTTTTCCGTAGAAGCCAAGAGTGCTACTACAGCAGATAGTCCACAATTGTGCTCGGAAGCAGTGAAAATAAAAGAGAATTTCATTCTCTGTAGGAGGTAGAAATTTATAATGCACCTGATGGAAGCGTGATCGTGATTCCATGTCGTCCCGGAGTAATCATTTTTTATGGCATTGAGTCTCAAGATATTGCTAGATGAGGTAATAATCAAGTGTTTTATGCATCTTTTGCCTGTGCCTGGTCAAATAGTTGTGACATATTACTGCATACAGCACGAGATAACCACCAGGAAGGAGGTTGAAAGACGAAACAAACCAAGTTGCATACAGCAACTAGACGGAGCCATATTAAGGCTGACAGTAGGCACATAGGTCAAACATGTTTGAATGGACATATTCAACACTATTTCTATATTCGGAAAAGGCAGAACCTTTTAGAGGAAAAAAAAACTTTTTTTTGTTGTTGTTGTTTTTTTTTTAGCAAAAACCATATTTCAGGACAAAAACAAACAAACAAATAGATGAACTAACAAGATAGTTTGTTTCACTTCTTGATAGGAAAATAAACTGCAAATTCATTGGCATCTCCACATAGAGCCTATTCCAAAACTTATCTCACAATATGTATCTCTCACCTGTTTCATCTGCGGCCACACATGTATGAGGAACTGGAGACCCATGGAAAGCCATGATGACATGATTGAATACAAGCACAATATAGGTGGATGCTACCAACAAGTGGACAGTCAGCTGAAACTTTCCTCGTCCACCCAAAGAGGCCAACAGGGTCTCCACGACCTGACTGTTTGATTTCATTTTCAATTTTTATCTTATGTTTTATGCAATACAATCACCACAGCTGACAATTTGTGTCTATAAATCCTTTTTTCACCGAAGAAAGAGTGATTCTCGCTATGTGATTTGAAATGGCCCCTGTCTGTAATGAAAGAATACATACATAAGTATCTTTTTGAAAGAAAAAATATTTGCGTTTAGAGCATTCAAAAAATGTTTGAAAACAATACTGGTCGCCCGAGATATGTAGATATAGGTTAAATGAATTATGGTGTACAGGTGATAACTTCGTATGGCGTTGGTTTTTTTGTTTGTTTGTTTTTGTTTGTTTGTTTGTTTTCTGTTTTTTTTTAATGTAAACTGTCTCCTTTAACAGTAATATGAACTTCAGCTTTAAAAAAAATATTTGAAAACAGAACATATCAATATTCAATATGAATGCCTAAATTAAACGCATAACAGATTTTCTTGAAGATACTCTCTGTCTGTAGCAGTGCTTTAAACTGCACACCAAGCCTGAAATAACTTATTAACATCTGTCATAGCTAAGGTAAAAAGTTCAGGAAAGTGTTTTATGGAGAGTATAGAGTATAGAGCAGAACTTCCACAGGGTTTTCAAAATCTATAATGAAGTTAATTAAATAATATCTTCATGCAAACTGTTCTAAAGTATGATCTAGGCCAATATCCCACAAGTTTTTGAATTTTTGATGATCCTGCTGAGCATTTACACTGTTACAGAGCCCATGCTCGGACGTGCGTCTCTTTTCATCCACTTAATCACAGCATGTTAGTGTCCTAGTGCTTCGATTACCATCACTAAATACAATTAGAATGATGACATTTTTCTTGTTCCTCCTTCTTCCCCCTTTTTTTACCACCATTTGGTCAACTTCTCTCCTTCTTTGTCTCTCATGCTCCCTTTCTGACAGTAAATTTAGATTTATTCATTTATTCATCCTTTATTTATCAAATAGACAGTGACATTCTCTTAGGTGGAACCCAAAGATGAACAGTTTCCTCCACACTTTTCTTATTACACGGTGCAAATAGACAAATAAATTATACGAATGGCCTTTGATTAAATTTAAACATCATTGTTTCGTTGTATTTAAATACAGAAATGCTCTGACAGTGATTATATCTAGAACTAGTGCAAACGAAAAGGGCTCTCCTGAAATGGGATCAGTGTGATTTTATCATACTGCTTTACAACAGGTAAGCAGGAAAAGAAAAACAAGGAGACTGGGTGATGTCAATTCTTGATGTCATTAGCTGCTCATAAGATGTGGAAACTGGGTGGATTATTACACAGAATATGTGGGGATGCAAAACTGTCCAAATAATGATCTAAATCTAGATCTTTCTGAGAAATTTACAGTCCGTTACGATGTTGTTGTTGTTGTTGCTTGCATTTTCTAATGTAATACGTCAACATAGCAAAAGCTAAGATTTAAATCTTGACATAAGCTTAGCTAGCCATTTTAGAAACGCCAAAATCCAAGATGGCGGCGTTACGATAGCAACTGCTCGAGAAAGTCGATCCGCTTTCATTGTTTTCCTCCAATTTTAACATGGTGAATAGGATGGAAAAGATTGAAATAGTCTATCTGCATAGTAGAAAATATCTCTAGATCTAAATACACAACTTTACTCTGACTCTAGATCTGAGTCTTGATCCAAACATAAAACAAAATTACCCGATTGAATATGAAACCATGTGGAATATAGTACTTGATCAGAAACTTAGATCTAGAATCTAGATCTAGCCTTTGAAGTTTGGTCAAATAGGCCTATCTGAGAGGGAAAGGCTCATATCTTGTATCTGATATGAATCATCTTTCTGAATGTGTGAATACACTAATACATGAGTCGACTTACTCCATGTACATGACAACAAGGATAATATGGTTAGAGGATTTAGGTCCATGACTCCGCGTGAGACCAGATATAGATCAATGTCACGGCGTGAGATCAGTTAGATCCGCGTTACAGGATCATATCACGTTGAGGATCCACGTCACAGCATGAGACCCGATACCATGGAGATCCACCACACCGCGTGCAGTCAGAGGTTCAGAGAGCCCAAGCAAAGAAAAATGAATACATGTGCATTCAACACTTTGATATTAAACATTAGAATAATCCGGAATTTCCACAGATTCGTGAATAAATGAAAACTCTGACTCCCGACTTTCAAACGTGATCGCCGCCGTGAAGCAGGATGTTAGAATGACCGCCGACGCATATGCGGGATTTCTCATGTTACTCCGCAATGGAGAGCGGTTGGTGGAATGTTCTTGTATCCTCGGCAGTGAACATTTTAATGGAAATGTATCACTGCTAATTAGACCTACTGTCCTTAACTACAGTTCACTCTTTTTGTGACTGAACAGTATACACAATAGTTTTACCATTGCCCAGACTGAGTATGTACATGTATTTGAAGTAGAGATGGAGAGGGGTAAAATTAATCTTAAGACCTCCGTGATCGATTTTCGCCATTGTGATAGAAACGCATGAGCATATTGTTACGTATGCATCTGGCACGGCGGAGTGCAAGTGGCTCAGATTGAAGACAGTTCAGCAGGTGGAAATAGGATTTTGAGCAGGATGATAATGTTGAAGTTTAATGCCATCTGAGCTGGATGAAAGGTGGATGAAACTGTATACTGAATTAAACTATATACAAGTTGACAGGCAAGATTTTGAATCAGGACCTCTGTACAAACTCCCGCTGTTCCATTCTACTTGACAAGTAATCTTCGAGCAAGCTCTTTCTTTCTTGCCTCATCTTCAGCTAGTGTTTGGCTGTTGGCGCGGGATTTTTAGATGCCTTTGTTTTAGTGTTTTTTTTGGTTTTTTTTTTTCCTCTTCTGACTGTAGGTTGTCCAAAAATGCGAAGATATATCGGTTGGGCTTTTTGAACTAGCGTCAAAAGTGTTGATGAATACTTTCACAGGCGTTTGTTGTTCGTCATTCGATGTCTTGGCCCCTCCGAGATGCTTGGTGGGAACAGTGAGTCAGGGTCGACGTGTGTCTTCAGGAGATAGTCTGTGAGCTGATCAATTATTGGATCAGTCCGAGAGTCATCCATGATGGTGAAGACAAAATAGTTATCAATCTCTGAGTGTGGAAGAGCTGGAAGATCAAACAGACGCTTCAGCCACGATAACATTTCTGTATCAGCAATCTTGTATTCGGTTGTCAAGCTGAGGGTCTGGATCTTGCGCCATCATGCTTGGGCGAGATGAAACTAGCAAGCTTTAATGTGTATATCCGGCCCCAATTCAAAGGCTGCATTGTGTATGCTGATTTCAAGATCAACAGGTATGGAATTCTCCCTCGGCTGCAGGTTGGCACAGACTTCAACCAGTTGACGTAGCATGGCGGAGTAAGTCGTCTGTGTTTTGCCTGTAATTTGTCTATCGGCAGCCGTCGATGCCGGTGACTGTGTGTCAGCGATGGGAGTGTATGTGGCTACACAACCCAAAGCTGGAAGCGCACACTCTCTCTCTCTCAAGTGTCACAGTGATTGTTGCGGATATGGTCCGGCGCTACTTTTTTCCCTGGCGGCAGCCAGACGTAATCGTCTGTTCCTTTCGAAGGCAACCGTTGCCTTGGAGGGGAGAAGCCTCCAAGATGCTCTATATCTCGCAGGGACCTCCAGCTCCTATGGTTTCAAGCCGCACCATCGGATGTTGCTCTTAAGTGTATCCTTGTACCGCAATTTGGGTCTCCCTCGTCTCCGTGAGCCTTCCTTGGGATAACCATACATGAACTGTTTTAGAATACGGCAGTCGTCCATCCGGATAACATGCCAGTCTATCGTATTGCATCTTCACCAATAGCGATTCGATGCTTATCAAGCCGGCTTTGCGCAGTACCTCTTGATTTTGCGACTTTGTCCTGCCAGCGAATGCCCATGATCTTGCGTAGCGATCCCGTGTAAAACTGTTCGAGCTGTTTGGTGTGTTTGCAGTACAAAATCGACGTATCACATCCGTATATCAGTGACAAGAGGACCATAGCCTTATACATGTATATCTTTATTTTGTGGGCATTTTCACGCCTCTCTGCTGGAGGACTTTCATGCACAATCTCCCGAGGGCCTGGCCGGAGTTCTGGATCCTGTGAGTGATCTCTTTATGCAGAGATCTATCTTGGGAGATGTTGCTGCCTGAGTTCTGCTGCACTCGAACTGGGCTCCATTGATGGCGATGGCTGGCTGAGGTTTGACTGTGTTTTGGGACGGTTTGGAACCTACCTCCGTTTTTCCCCCAGATTGGTCGTCATTCCAAACAGCTTCCCCGCTTCTACAAAATGATCGACCATGAACTGCAGGTATTTCTCCGTGTGTACTATGAGGGCACAGCATTCCATAAACAGCGCCTCAAGAATGAATTTCTCTAGTTTTGATCCGAACAGTGAGACGGCGGAGGTCGAACACAGATCCATCCAGGCGGTACTTGATATAATATAAGTCTAGGTCCTTCACGGCATAGGATGGGACTTGTTTGAAGAACAGGTTAAACAACACGGGGACCAGGACTCAACCCTGTTTCACTCTATTTGAGATGTTAAAAGGTGTCGTGTAGCCACCATTGGAAAGAACGCTCATGTTGTGGAAGAGCGGTATTATGGTGATGAACTTACGCGGACAGCCAAGCTTTATCAGATTTAGTCCATAAAGCTGCCCTGCTGGCGGTGTCGAACGCTTTTGTAAGATCTATGAATGTGTCGGAGAGTAGATAAACTACACATGGGGCGTAAAAGCCGTTTTTCCAGCCATGAATACTATGCAGCTGATGAAAAAGGCTCGGGCAAAACTGAATGTTCCATCCGCATATAGTTCAGGGTTTCAAAATGATTTCACTGGTAAACATCATGATTTTGGTATCTCGATTGCTGATGGGGAAAAGGGTTTGCCCTTTGAATCAGTTTTTATTGTAGTCATTTTGTGCAATCATGACCTCCTCTATTGAATGGGGAAGCTTAGATCTCGATTTTAGTCGCCATCTACATACAGCATCTCTAGGCGTTCACGTTAATGTAATCCAGCGCAAACGACCCGATGGCTTCACGGCACACCAGCTTGCATTTTTCAGTGGTTCCTTCACAGCCCTCTTCTTGCATTCTTGCCCCATCAGGTATTTATGCAACTTTCTCACAGGATGTCGTGGTGGACGTGGCTTGAACACATGTTGGCAAGAGTGAATATTTCGGTTTCAGTTGTACATCTGGCTGGACAATATTACGTGCTGCACAATGCCATTGTTTGTTAGACGCAGTTGAACGACCGAGGCGAAATCTGTGGCCATCTAAAAGGACTCCTGACTGTTCTTTATTTGTAGTGTATTTCTCATGATTCACAAAGACTGTTTCAGTTTACAACAGGAAGTGTTGTTGGGTTGTGTATAACACGAGATAGCCCGCACATGCGTTGACGGTCATTTTAACATCCTGCCTCTCAGCGGCAGTCACGCTTGACGTTTTCATTTATACGCAAATCTAAGGAAATTCTGGATTACCTAAGTGTTGGATATGAAAGTGTTGAATCTTGTCATAGAGTTTTCATTTGTACACAAATCTGAGGAAATTCTGGATTATCTAAGTGTTGGATATCAAAGTGTTGAATCTTGTCTTGTCATGGATGTGAGATATATTCATATATGACCCGAAGATCAGCCTAGAGGTAAAGCAAAGCAAAGGACGCTGGGCTCTCTGAACCTCTGATCGTACGCAGTGTAGTGGATCTCCAAATCGGGTCTCATGCTGTGACGTAGACCTTCAATTTAATCTTACGCTGTGCCGTGGATCTATAACTGATACCCAAAATTGGTTTCCTGAGCTCTTAAATTTGTTAACAGAAGAACCTTTTATTCTACCAGCCAAATGAAGTAGATCTCTTGAAACATCCAATCGACCCAACATTGAATCATCTTCTTAATAAGAAATTACATTTAATTGTTGTCAGATTGTCAAGAAAACGTTACAGGAACAAGTTGTATCAAGAGACTCTGCTGACATCATCACTGCCTACTGGAGGAAGGCAACAATCAAGAATTACGAGACATCTCACTAAGGTTTACATTTTGTTTACAGATCCCCTTTCGGGAGGTGAAAACAATTTATTAGAATTTTATACGAAGTTATTCAAAGAAGGAAAATGATATAATGCTATTAATGTCGCAAAAAGTGCAGTTCTCAACATATTCAAGGATAGGCAATGTTTAGACGAAACACAGTTGAAAAGATATATGAAAGGAATCATCAGACTGAGACCTAACCTGCCCAGATATACCATTACGTGAGATGTGCATAAAGTCTTTGACTCGCTGAAAACTTGGCACCCCCCCCCCCCCACCGTAAAATATCCCTCAAACAGTTATCACAAAAAAACAGCAATGTTGCTATTGTGCTGTCGGGAAAAAGAGGTGCTTTTACCGTCGGAATCAAAGAGAGCGATTTAGTTTTTGAAGAAGATGGCCTCAAAGTCAATAATCTCTCCGAGACGACATCTGCCAGTTTCCACGTTCAGAGCATGGAATTTGAAAAGTTTAAAGAAGAAGCCCTATATCTGGTAAGCTATGTCCATGCCTACCTGGCTAGAACAGCGGGTGTCAGAGCGCCCCAAGATCAGCTGTTACTGAGCTATCAAAAGACTTTTAAGTCAATATCACGAGATACATTCAGTAGATGGACTCGTGAAGTCAAGGGGCTTGCGGGAATCGACTTGAGGCAGTTCACACCTCATTCAACTCGCACAGCTTCAACAAGTAATGCTTTACAAAGGCGAGTCGCTCTGGCAACAGTCATGAAGTCCGTGGGTTGGTGGAAAGCGCAGACTGTAGCAAAGTTCTACAACAAACCCATCAAAGAGAGTCAGAGGTTTGTCGAAAGTGTTTTGGCAGATCACGTACATTGAGGTAGAAAATTCACGTTTGTTGTTTTCCTTACTACTTTGCCCGAGAGTGGCAAGTTTCTGGTATTTCTTACCACTGGAGAAGATGAGAAACTAAGAATGAACACTTGGCTTCGAATATCTCGTGTTGCTCTGCAATGGAGAGCGGTGTGGTGGAATTGGAAATTAAACGAGATTTATTGAAGTTTCATGGTAATTCCACTAATTGCTCGAAATAAGGAGTAACATGCCCACCCTTCTCATTCATAAGTGTTCATTCTTAAAGGCTTTGAGGGTGACCGTGTTATTCCTTATTTCGAGCGGTTAGTGGAATTACAATTAAACTTCATTAAATCTCGTTTAATTTCCAATTGTATGTCATGTTAACAAAACAGTGTTCATAACTTGTTGCGATCATTCGCCAGTGTCACGAGTAGTGCCAGCGTTTATGCCTGTGTTATTTACATAGAAGTGCCCCTTAACGACAAGAAAACAATTAATCGATTTTAATTAGCTAAACCAGTTAATCACATCGGTATCGATATCTTGTCTTTTAGTACATCAACTGTCAATCGACAAATATGCTAAGGATATATAGTAAAATACTAAGGACTCCAAACAAGTTCATTATCCTACATTCTGCAGTGTTCAAAACAAGTTATCATTAACGTCATCAGTGCTCAAAACAAGTCCGTCCCTCAAGTCAGCCCACCGCATGTACGGGCCCACAATGCGCCGTGCCGGATGTCTATGCGATAAAGTCATTTGTGAGCAATAAGAGTATCATGCAAATATACAAGCTCAAAATCTGAAAGGGTGTGTAAAAAGAAAGGTAATGGCGATTCTCTGTCTAATTAAATTCAGTTTGAATTATCAGTGTGTAAATGCAAGATAACATTAACTCACCGCGTTTCCTGCTTGTCACTCTCTCGTTAGAATCGTCTACTTCTGCCAGCGATCAGGTTGGATCCTCATTTAGATTCGTGATGAGATGTACGCCCGGATGTGCATCAGTTGATACACTGAATAAACCCAGCGGTCTGTTACCGGATGATGTTCAACCCCCAACTGTGTGATCAACCATATCACAGGCTTTTAGTTATGCATTCGCGGGTATAATAAAAAACATAATATAAAAATAAATAAATAAATGATAAATAACAAAAATAATGGGTATGTATACGTACAAACATACATATCGACATTCTTCATTTCCAAAATACAATTCTTACTGTATAGCTACAGTATTACAAGTACATCACACTACAGTCACTCATACTAATGTCCAAATCGACAAGATATCTCTCACAAAATCGTTTTATGGGCACGAAAGATCGGTCTAGTTCATAGATTATAAACACAACTGACGGGAAACATACATTCATGCTAAAATTTGTAATTTTACCTTTAATAACAATTCTTTCATGTTTAATATGAACGACCATTGATATGCGTGAGACTTTGCCTTCAATCAAGTTTAAAGTAAATACCGATACAAAAGTAGTAAAATTAAAATGCATCAATTAAGATCTCAGTTATATCAATGGATATCTAATGGTAGTGAATGCCTCAGAGGGGAGGGGGAGGGGAAGAGGGTAGGCGCTATTTAGAAATATTGTCTTGCTATTGTCGTGCCAGTAAGAAATCTGGTGCCAGTAAGAAGACTATTTGTTAGCACTTCGATGGTAAATATATTTGATAAGACGTTGCGTGTCAGATATAAAAGAGGTCAGATATAAAACTATTCCATTTTATATCTATTTTATTTTTATATCTATTTATTTTATCACTGCATAATTAACTTCTGTATTGTCCCTTCCACCATGAGTCTCGGACTGATGGAGATGGGAAGGCAGTCTATCTTGGCGAAGAAAAAGATATTTTACAGGCAAAGTTATTAAAATGGGACATTTGATATTGGAAATAGTCTTTTAATTTCTTTTAAGGGCATATTAAAAGATTATATAATACACTCAATTTTAATAACAAAACAAAGAGTCAAATTTGACAAGGATTTTTAATATCTCAGACTTTACTATTTACAAAAGAAATGGATAAGATTTCTGCGGGATAAGATGTCACGAGCTTCCTTTCTGGATGTTGAAGGTGTTTGTCGTGATGTAATAAGTGGCGATCAGGCGGTGAATG
>JBCEWB010061072.1:0-13681 GCA_039654565.1 Peronia peronii
CCAACCATCCCCCCCTCCCCCCCCCCCCCAAATCCTTTTCACCCAACGTCCCGAATCTCGGACTATTTGAGATTGAAAGTTAGTGATGAAGTAAAATTTCTTCCATTTTGCAATCACACTGCCCATTGATGTTCTGTAATCGATGAAATATTTATTTTCTGCTATTGTTTCTGTGTAATATAACAACTGTAAGTGCGTGAAACTATTTTTTTGAAAAAAAAAAGGAAAGAAAGAAAACTGTTTAAGAATTTCTTAGAAGGAATCTATCCTGTCATACACTGTACATTTCATCACCCATTTTGTATGGTCATATGTATAAGGAAGACCATACATGTCTAAAAAAAATAATGTTTTTTGTGTTTTTTTTTCCTCAATTGATTTCAGGACAACGCAAAGAATATAATACAAAGATATATTGGGGCAGAAAATACGATTCGATGATCCTTGCATTAAGGCTGTATTCGCAGAAAAACCAAGAAAAAATAAACGTATGAATTTAATTTACTTTAATCAAATTTATGGAATATTTTTGAATAAATAACACTTTGTGCCTTAAGCATTTAAATCTGCTTTTGGTCTATGGGCTTATTTGTAATCACAATCAATGCGCAATTAATTTGGAGTGTCTTATATAACATTACGATAATGGTCAAATTGAAAAGGAGTTGAAGTATCTCGCTGCGCATCTCCTGTGAACAAAGATATGTTATAATTTAAATTGAAAAAGCAAATATTATTCATAATTGTGTGTCGTAAATTGGGCTTAATTATTCTAGCATTCAGATAGTTCGTTGTTAATTTTTCAGTGGAACAAATAAGCAGTTCGAATACATGTAGCACATAAAAGGTTGGTAGCTTCATCCTTAAATGAGTTTGTGACAAAAGGTCGTGAATGTTTGTCAACTGATTACACAACACATTACGACACTTTTGTGTTTCTTTAATTAACATTTTCCCTTTTGTTATGCACAAGTGGCTCAGTTTTATTTCATTTGTATCGTGCGCCATGTGAGTTCCAAATGTGTACACATTTTCCTCTCGTGAGCAAGAAAATAGAACATAAAGAAAAAAATAAAATGTAATCGGTTGACAAAAACTCACAACCTTTTTTCAAAGAGTCAAAAACGATTTCTTGGCCTTTTTAAAAATATATTGTACACCTAATGAACTCGTTTCCTGCACGATGTTTTCCTTAACCAGTAACAGACCATCAATGACATGAATTCTCCACTTTCAGGTGAAGGTGAATGGAAAGGAAAGAAAAGCCACTCTGATTGTACATTTAGTAAACACTCTTATTGCATCCGACTCTTCAAAAATGTGATGAGAGAGTGACGGGAATATAAAAGTCACTCTGTTTGTACCTTGTCCCGAATTGCCCTACGATCACAGCGGTCGACTGGGGTCACGGATCAAATCCAGAAACTGTGCTATAACTTCTTTGGAGGAAAGAGGGAGGGAGGAAGGGAGGGGGGGGGGGGTAGACCCGAGGCATCCGGCGTGAAAAAAATCTGGCAACACTAAGAGAAGTCTCGGTGGTGAATTTTCTGTGAGAAGCTGTTTGTGATGGTGACAGAAAAGTGTGTTAAAAAAATTCTCTGAATAAGGGTTTTCACCAGTTCATTTCAGGTGTGTATCTGTGTATTTAGTGACAAGTAGCGATATCCTTGACTCAGGTGAACCATAAATAATCGATACATTATCAATCATTTTTGCACTGTTTATTATTTGAACAATATTAAGAAAGTTGACAAGAAGAGATTATCGCACATTTCAATTGAAAAGATTCGATAAAATTAAGACCATCGTTTACAATCACACGGGCGGAGGCTTGATCAAGTTGAGAACCAGAACGTGTCCATAAAAATGGGGCATGTTGTGACCTGACATTAAAACATTTTGTGCCAGACACAATTTAAAAAAACGGAAGGGGGGGGGGGAGGGGGGGGGGAGAAGCAGAGCAAGAAAGAAAGAACGAAAAAAAAAAGAAATAAACACATTGTAAAGACCAAGAAATCACTCATTAAATGAAATGCTTATGAAGGATCTCTCAAAGGACGAGTTAGGAGTTTGGACGTTTATATTTCGAAACAACAGTTGTAAAGGTGTACATTTTTTTTCTTTAAAGTGGTCAAGAGGTGCTCCGACTAGTGTCAGGACAGTGTGTGTTGCCGAGGGAAAAAAACACCAAAACGCAAATACAAAAGATAGACTTTATTCATATCTGGGGAAAATGGAAATATTAATTTTCTAATCACTGATCCGCAATGCATCTTGAATCGAGTAAAAAAATAGTATGAGACATTTACATAACAGATGATAAGGTAAGTAACATTGATTAATTTAAAAATAGCCTTGGACATAGTTCCCCAAAAGGGTATTTCTGTGACACAATATTGAAAGTAAACGAGCAGAAATTGACGTCCAAAACTCAGTAAAACAGATTTTTTTTTCATTTGTCCGAAATTGAGTAAAAATTCCCATTCAGCTCTTAACTTTGATAGCATTTGCCCATTAGTATATTGTTTTGCTTCTTGGAGACCATACTGTCCTCCTGTACATTATCAAAAACAATGTGACTGAGCTCTCATTTAGCTAATAAGACAAATTCACTCTAAACGTTGAACAATCGACAGTTACCCATCGACTATCGATTTTTGAAAAGATAATGATCCTGCTTCAATTTGTGTTGGAATCAAAGTTGAATACTGCTATTATCAGGAAGCACTTTAAAACTATGTAAATGTAGAACCCATAGTCTCAGAAAAGCTTTTTAAAAAAATTAAAAAATCAGCCCTCCACGAAAGAGAGCATGAGCTATCAGAAAAGGGAGAGAGAGTGGGGAGGGAGAGGGGAGTCTGGCGTTAAAGGTGGACGAAAAAGATTATACTACAACTGGATTCAGAACTCGAGATTTCCGCACACAGGTTCAGTGTGCCTGATAGTCCGCTGCCATCGCAGGCGACGTGAGACAGACAAGCACTAAGTAGATTCGAGATACCTCCACTAGGGGGGTTGAAAGACGTAGTACAGAACGTAATTAAGATCAGCTTCAAAATCCCTTACTCCGACCTAGCTCAAACATACTAGTATTACAGACCCGCCGCGAAGACAGGACTTCCGGTTCAGTTTGAACAGGGCGTTGGCGCTCCCTGTGTGGGACCCGACTTCACTATGAAACGTAAGCGTCTATAGCAAAAAAAAAACAAAAAAACTAAAAACATGGGGTGGGAAGGAAATGTATGACTAAAACTCCTCGCCATGAGTGACAGATTTAAACACATTTAGAGTCTATTCAATCTTAATGCCCTTCGAATAATAAAAGCGGTGTTTTTGATTAAATTACCGGAAAATAAATAATAAATAAATAAATAAATAAATAAAAGATAATGCTAACAGTTGATATGAAAAGAAGATTAAAGGAAAGTCTTCAGAAATTTACCATACGTGTACTGATGGTAATCCGAGAGTTTGTCGAAAGCGGATGATTTAAAACAAAAGAGATAAAGATGAAATAGAAGAAAGTCAGCTTATTTGAATTGTAAATGTGTGAATAGAACACAAATGTGGTGCTCCTGTAAAAACGTATATACAAAGGGAAAAAAGTAGATGGACTTAGACATAGTTCAACATTAACAAACAACTTTTGGTGTTAGATGTGTTAGGTGTAAATACCTGGGTACACACTCAAATAACCTAGACACTATAAAAATGCAAGGAGATGGCGGAGGACTCTAGTTTGTCATAATAGCACGTTATATGAAGTTTAGTTTCGTTGCTTTCATTTCATTTCAATCTGTGTACGGGTCTCTAGGTCGAAGTTCCGTTGTAACACATCATCGTGTAGAATGTGCATCTGCTTTAGCTCTTCAAGCAAACCTTTTGTTTTCTGTCTATCCTCGTCATCTTTTTCTTGATTGTTTTTTCCCTTTTGTCACGGAAAAAAATCTTTTATGGCTGTCAATTCTATCAGAATGCTCGAGAGATAGGCATGAAAAGATCAAGAAGGATAAGAAAAAGAATACTAATTTTCACACTGCAGTGAGAGCGACTAGCATGCAGGTTTTTCTTTTTTCCACACACATTTACAACTTAAATAAGTTAATTTTCCTCTGTTTCTTCTAAACCTCCTTTGTTTTGAAATCCATGTTTTCATTTCGTTCTTCCTTGCCTTCTGTCTTTCGATTGTCTCACTGATTCCATCAGGCCTATAGTGTGATAAATTTCAAAAGACCTTCCTTTAGTCTCATTTTGGTATCAACTGTTAGTGTTACTATTTATTTATTTACTTTCCCGTAATTTACTCAAAACTCTACTTTTATTATTCGAAGGGCATTAAGGTTGAATAGGCTCTAAATGTTTTAAATCTGTCACTCATAGTGAAGAGTTTTAGTCGTAAATGTTTTGCCCACCCCGTGTTTTCAGTGGTTTTATTTTTTTTTTTTTGCTATACGCCCATATGTCCTGAGCCCGGTCTGCTCCCATAGCTCAGCCACCCGAGCTTCGATCTAATAGCGCCATGGCGGCCGATAGACACTGCACTGCGCGCCGGGTCTAGTTAAACTAGTATGTCTATGGACCAGAGTTCTTCTACCGCTTCTCTGAAAGCATACAGATGCATCAAATTTGGCGCAATTTTCACTTTTTTAAATCAGAAGTTTTGCTGCCTGTATCTTTAAAAAAATGTCTCTAGGAAAGTGTTTTATAAAATGAGGACCTTGAAGCACTAGATCTAGTCTAGATCTAGACTAAGTCTATTAGTAATATTTTTTTTTTACGTTACATTAGAGCATGACAAAAAAGGACAGTATTAATAATTTTGTACAGGCATCATATTTATGAACCATACTTGCCTCTACGACTGATTGAAAGTTCTTACACATAGCAAAAGATTGATAAAAAAATTGAATAGGCCTAATAGGCATGTGTTTCTATAACGTGATCCCCCAATCACTACAATAAATACCAGGTGTTGGTTTTGAGGCTGTTAATATCAGTATGACGGTGTATTTTCTTTCTTTTCATTCTCGGAAACCGAGTTTTTGAGTGCGTCAAACAGATGTACATAATATTACAAATATATGAAACAATGAAAAATGACTTAAGATTTCAACATACTAAGAATAAAAAGATCTGGAATATTTATGGAAAATTTGACCTGTCATTGATACCTTTTTATTATGTTTCTCTCCTCATTCAGGTACACCAGCTCACCAATGGAGATCACAAGCCTGTGTATTTGTGTCCTGATCCTCACAGTGCTCATCTATCTGTGGAGTCGAGTCAGAGGATCAAGCCATCAACAAGGCAAATCTCTCCCCGGACCAGGATTGCTGGAAGGTCTGCGTGTCTTCATCAAGGGAAGCCTGAACAATACATTACACCTGTATCTGCCTGTATGGGCAGAAAAGTACGGGGATATTATGCAGATCAATTTGTTGGTGAGGAAAGTTGTCTTCGTCAATACTGCCGACGTTTTCCGTCGACTGGTGAAAAACCAAGAGTTCCGGGATTTCACCAATGACAGACCACCGACTTATTTTGCATCCCAGTTCATTCCTGGCATGAAAGATATCGCTTTCTGTAAGTATGACACAGCCTCTCAAGAGCGCCGCCGTATATTTCATAACACTCTCAAGTTTTACGGAGAAGGAAGAGAATACATCGAAGATGCACTTCTAAGTTGTCTTACAGATCTGGCATCGACTCTGGACACCTCGGAGCCAGTTGAAATTTCTGTCGAACTGAGAAATTTAGTAGCTAAAATCGTTTGCTTTCTTTTAACAGGGGATCCCGCTGATGCCACCAAAGGAAATGTGGACCTTATCAAGAATTATACCGACGGCGTTGATAGGTTGTTTGTGATAGAAAATGAAACTTTTCTTCAGCCTTTTCCGTGGTTGCGTTTCATACCAGGACTCAGATTTAAAAAACTCCATGATGATCTTGAAAGATCTTTACAGGATCTCAGGAGCTTTTATTTCCATGGTTTGAGAAATCGGTTTAACTCTGGATACACCAAAGGCGTGATGTGTGAGCTATTTGCTCTTGAGAAAGCCTCGCAAGAGGATGGGTCAAAAGTTGTGGACGATGATACAATCAAAGGATTTCTTCATGATCTGATCGCTGCTGGATTCATGACTACTAGTGCTACTTTGTCATGCTTGTTTCTTCATCTGGTCAAATATCGGGAACTACAGGATCGTATTTATCAAGAAATACAAGAAGTTGTCGGTGGATCTACGCCAAGTTTCAGCCACAAATCTAAGATGCCTTACACTGAAGCAGCCCTCTTAGAGACACTCAGAATGTCTACTATTGTGCCTCTTCTGTTACCTCACGTCTTCAACAAAGATATCATATTTGATGATTATTCCATTCCAAAGTCATCGGTGCTGTCTATGAATTCCTGGTATCATCATCACGATGTAAAACTATGGGACGATCCTTTTGTTTTTAGACCAGACAGGTTTTTAGATCCGAATGGTGAGCTTCTTTCTGCAGATCATCCTATCCGACAACAGCTGATTCCTTTCGGCACAGGACCACGCATGTGTCCTGGTGAGACATTCGCCAAATCCCGGGCTTTCCTGGTCACCATTTTCTTGCTGAAACATTTTGAGTTCGTTCCAGATGAAAACAGACCAAATTTGCCATCTACAGATCCCACAGAATGGGCTGGGTTGGCAATTCTCAGTCCTGATAACTTCACGTGTAAAGTACGAAGAAGGACAAACTGAGATTTCTTTTGATCAGGGTAACGATAGCATTACCCCGTTGGTCTTGTCATCTAGACTGTCGTTGCAAACAAAGAAAAGAGGGAAAAAAATCAACCTATCAAAGAAAACTTGTAAACATCCTTAGTTTCTATACATCTTGAATATAATGCCGTCTGCTTAAGTTTGAGCTTCACAAAACGCTATCGGGATTTGTCTATTTATTTATTTATTTTTATTTATTTTAGTCAGTTATTTTTCATCTATCCATTTACTTATTTACTCATTTATTATCATTTTTGCTACGATAAAATAAAGAATCGTGGCAGTCGGATGTATTCAGTACTTTTTTCCGTTTGTTGGAATTATCAATCCTTAACTATCAAATAGAAAGCTTATTGCTATCAAGCTTCAAAATATATGCTCAATGACTCAATATAATACGGAAAAACACTTCCTAATAAATGAATACTTGAGTCGTCATTTTCTTTTCTTTTTTTTTTTTTTTTTTAAGAATCAACCAGTGTTTTCTTTTGTGCTCAAAATTATTTTAATGTGGATTGAATACGATTGGATCCTGTGTGATAAGGACAGATAATCTAAAGAAAATGACTTTGTTCCCTTTGAGTATATTATGTTTATTACCTTAAGCTTAGTACTTTAGATCCTTTGTCAGCCATGACAACATACTGACACGTTCACAGAAAAATTTCATAAAATTTAGAAGATAAGAGTGTTTGTCTTTTCCTAACAATGAATATATCTCTCATACTATACATTTACCGGGTGTTTTACGGGTTTTTTTTTTTCCAGAAAAATAAGACCATGACTTAAGAATCCCACTGACTACTGCGAGCAGATGGTCAAATACAAGGTGGGCCATAAGTCCCTACCCATTCATAATCTAGTTATTATCCAATATATCTGTGTATTATCCGTCATTCTAGCTGCTTAATATTATGCGATACTACGTTCTGTGAGACATGTCCCTCAATATAGGAAGGACTATTGTTCCAAATGCCAGGGTAACGTCTGCCTTCAATTCATCATGAGAATTAAATGACATGTAGATTATGAATGGGTAGGGACGTACGGGCCACCATGTAGACTCAGTTGTCTACTACGACCAGGTTTACCTTGTCAGCCTATCAGACAGACGTGTCTCGAATAGCGCATTCGGCGAAACCCCCGGTGTCTATTTTTAGAAAGGGGGCAGCCGACAACTCTGTGCATAAACAGTCAGGCCAAGGTTTGTTAATTGAATCGGAACGATGGTTAACAAAACATGCTCTTGGGGCGTGTATAAATACGATTCAAAGCGAAAAGATCATGAGGATATGAAAGTGGTGACTTTCAAAAGATTTCCACAGCCCAAAACACCACGAGAAAGATGGGTGGAGTGGATAAGGCGATGCAATCGCCCGCATAGCTATCGGCAACATTGGTTACCACTGTTTCGTGTGCTCGAAGGCGAGTGTTTGTGTTGAGTGTGCGCTTTTGTTTCACAAAGCAACAGCAAGATTCCATAGTTTAAGTTTGTATTATTATTAATTTATCTGGCAGGGGTTAGATCTAGATCTAGATCTATAGATCATCTAGTTCTATGTGGCTGATCTAAGTCAAGATATTTCACTTTCAAAGACACTGCTTCCACCAGAATCTAGATAAATGCAAAGAATTTATACTTAATACCAAGGTATACTTATGTCAAGGTTTAAATAACAAAGCTAAAGAAGAAAGAGAACTGAACTGTGCAGGAAAAGAACCTATGTAGATGTAATTTATCATCCAGGTTCCACTGTAATGAAACCCCAACACCATATCAAGATAGTCGTCAGGGTGTTGTCCGTGTTTTTTTTTTTCAGTGTTTTTATTTATTTAAAAAAAACGTGGGTCTAATCTAAGGTCATGTGAACAAGAGTATGTTGAATAGGCATTGTACTGATTAAGTCATACTTGTATGAGTAGAGTTGTGCTGCATCTTGATTATATTATTCTCATCTTTCTCCACCTCTGGTATCATAAAGCTAACAAAACAAGCTTACCTCACAATGCTCAAATAGTGAAATGGAAAGCATATTAACTGAACTCAAACGTGATTATTATGAAGATACTTAATATATAAAACTAACGATGATACAAATCCACTACGCTCATTTCATATTTTATGGCTGATCTCAACTCATGTTAAAGTAGATCTAGATTCTGCAGATTTGAAAAAAAAAAAAAAAAAAAGTCCATCAACTGATCAAAAGTTTAGATCTCACTACATCTAGATCTCGACCAAGTCTAGTCTAGATCTAAATTTAGATCTAGATCTAAATCTTGGCCTAGGGCGAAATTATTATTACGAATGAAAAAAAAAATCGCCTGGATGCGTAAAATGCAAGACTTATCAGTATCACAAACAAAAGAACGAATAAACATTTTAGATCGAAGTCTGGATCTAATGCGGTGGAGACAGAAAATAATGAGAGAGGAAGGGATGTCAGAGCCATAAGTGGGATATAGGTCTAGGTCTATGTACGTGTGTATCTCCAAAATTAATATTACACAGAGACCCCTCTGTTCCGTAAAAATTCTTGCACAAATAAAATTTTCTTCGCCCCGAAACTAACTTTTTGCTGTTCACCACCACTGAACGCAAGCGAGTGCAGCTCGATATCTGCCCTTCTTCTAAAAATAGACTCGTGAAATTTCCGGGAGATAGACTCGACTATTGTGTTGTTTTATTTAATACGAGATATTGGACTTTACCTTGTAAATTCTAGATCTAGATTCTAGATTCCAGAAAGGAGAAATTCCACACAGTCAAGTGGCTTCAAGAGGGTCTAAGTTAGAGTGAAGGTTAGATTTAGGGTTAGAGTGAGTGTACGCTTTAGGGTGAGAGATAAGGTTTATTCAAATGCCCTGGAACATTTAGTTCACAATATTAATGGTAGCAATAGACCATTAGGACTGTTTTGATCACATGGTAGCAATAGCCTCGCCCTTTAAGAATACAACTGTGTTTTGTGTAATCTTGTTCAGAGTTATGATTATTCATCATTCGTTGTGACTGAAACTTTATTTTCTTATCTCTTACCTATTCCGTTGATGAAGTTTTGTAGTTGTCCATTGCAACGCCAACATCATAAGCTTGTCATTCACACGACCTAACTCTGAAACAATACCATAATAAATTGATCACTATTTCTAAGCTGTCAACTCTGCCATTAATATTTTATATCTGAATAGAATTAGATCCATATGTTAACCAGTAATTTGAGTGATGTAATTTTCTCTATATCTTTATGAGTGAATAAAAATGGGAAATTTATTGTTCTTATTTCCTCTTTGTCTCTTATTTTGTTGTTGTTGGTATTTTTTAAAAAGTGTTTTTGGTATTTTTTTTTTTTCAAGTCTTTTTCGTTGTTATTTATTTTTCAAGACACAATCATTGTTATTGTTCTTGTTTCTGTGTTGCTATGCAATTGTTATGTTCTGTGGCATTATTATTATTCTCTCTCCCCATCTCTTCCCCCGTATTTTAGCCCTTTTTGACACCCGTATTCCTTCCGCTAATAAGAGAATGTCCTACCAGCATACAATAAATCTGTATATTCGTTGTTGACCTTCTAGCTTTTGGAACCATTTTTTTTCTCTAACATTGAATGTACTTCAGCAATGTGAAATGACCGAAATGGGGTCTGAGAATGTGATGAAGACTGAAGCTATAATGACAGCGATATTGTGTCAACAATAGTTTTCTCTGGATATTTTCCACCCAGAGATGATCCAACATATGAGAAAGTAGTTTTAAAGATGCCGATTCACGATCACGCCAAACTGTCAGTTAGGCTTGATGATCCAGACCTGACAAGTAGAACTGAACATGAATGGGAAATAGTTGCCTAGGTCAAGCCAGATGTCGTTGGCAATACGATTTCAGCTATTATGTAGCCGAGCCTCTACTCACCAAATCGAGATTCCAAACGAGTGCACTGAGAAGACTTTTGCTCAGCACCATTATTTTGTTTGCAACTCGATTTTCAGTGATCATGTGATCAAACCTCTGGCGTAGCACAATACCATAATAAAGTATCTAGTGCATAAAGCCAGCACACGCCTCTGGGGGTCATTAAGGTCGAGATAGCCGCCTCTAAGGCTTCATTAAGCGATACAGTATTCCCACTGCGTACAAAACGAAAGTGTAATACCCTAGTTAAGATGTAATAAGGACAGAGTGTGATGTATAAAGGCAAGAACTTAGTTTGGTTGACGACCGCGTTTGCCGTGGCAAAAAAAAAACTTTCGTCGAGTGGGGAATGGATACGATCCGAAAAACCAGTGATTCCTCGGTCTCCCAGCCCTTCTGGGCAGGGAAGCTCGATGCACAGCCTTCTTGGACAAGCGCGAATATATTTTGAAGATCCTGTGTAGTATAACAACTGTAAGTGAAAAATTTAACCAAAAAAAAAAAAAAACAAACAAACAAACAAACAAACAAGAAGAAAACAGAAAAGAAAAGCATGTTTCAAAATCTACACCATACCATAGTTCTGTACATTTCAGAAAATATCAAAGATAAAAGGTGTCGTGATGTGATGTGTAATCAGTTAGAAGTGCTCATGGCCTGTTCTCATAGTCTCAAACACATTTTTAAAAACTTTCTTTAAATATATAGTGCACCTAATGAACTCTTCTCCTGTATGATGTTTTTCTTAGGCAGGAAAGAGACCATCAGTGACATGACCTTGAAAATGTGAAAGTGAATGGCAAGGAAAAAAAAAGGCCACTCTGATTGTACATTGATTTTACTACAATCTCTTATCGCATCCGACTCTTCACAAATGTGATAAGAAGATGACCGGAACGTACAAGCCACTGTTTGTACGTAGTCCCGAATTGCCCTACAATCACAGTAGTCCACTGGGGTCATGGATCAACGTCCAGAAACTGTGCTGACTAGACTTTTTTTCCCTTTGAGGCAATTTAGGACCAAGGCAGCCATCTGACATCAGGCCTATATATAATCTGGCAACCCTGAGAGGGGGTTTCGGTGGTGAATTTTCGGTGAGACGTTGGTTGTGATCGTGAGAGAAAAGTGTTAAAAAACAGTTTTTGAAATAACTGCATTTACCAGTTGATTTCAGGTCTGTATTTGTGTATTTAGTGACAAGTAATGGCTAGATATCCTTGGCTCAGCTGCATTAATGATCCGTACAATAAGAACCTTTGTTGCACTGTTTATTTTTGTAAAAGTAATAAGATAGCAGACAAAAAGACGAATTAAATAATAGCTTATCACACAGTTCAATTGAAAAAAATCCGACATAATTAATGCCATAGTTTAAGATCAATTTTAAATGCTATACGGACAGGAGCTTGATTAAGTTAAGGACCTGAATGTGTCCAGTTAATGGGAAGAATTGGAAATTGAAAATGAATTGCTGATGAAAATCTCTCAAAGGACAAGGTAGTTATGAGTCTGGATATTTCACCAGAGCAATTGGAAACGTGCACTTTCTGTTTCTTTTAAACTGCTCGAGGTATGCTCGGGTTAGAACATGGGTAGAGTGTGTTGCCGTAGATAAAAAAAAAAAATACATACTTGTTTTGGCCTAGAAAAAGCAACAGAAAAGAAAACACATTTTTGATATAGTCATGGGGGAAAACGGAAAGCTCACTCAAATTTTTAATTTGCCCACTGACCCACAAGACATCTTGAATCAACTATACAAGTACTGTAAGGTATTTACATAACACAGATAATGTGAGTGACATTGATTATTTAGAAAATAGATGGTTTTCTACAAAATATTAAGTGACTTGGACTTAGTTTCCCAAAAAGAGTACTTCTACGATAACTTATTGAGAGTAAATGAGCAGGAATCAAAAACTCCAAAACTCAGTGTCAGTTTTTTTTTTCATTTCTCAGAAATTGAGAGACAACTTCCGGTTTAGTGCCTAATTATGCTAGTTTATGCCGCTTGGTATATTATGTTGTCTCTTGAAAACCCCATTATACCCATGAACATTATGAAAATCAATATGGTTGAGCTCCCATTTGCCAGTAAGATAAATTCAGTCCTAAAGTTGAAAACCCGGCTAGTTTTCGAAAACCACTCTTCAGTTAGTTTCGAGAAGATTAAATAATGATCCTGCTTCAAGCTGTGATAGAGTCAAGAAAAATGCTGATGCTGTAAGGAAGCACCTTATAATTATGTAAGTGCAGGACCCCATGATCTCAGAAAAGCTAAATAAAAGTCACGCTTCGAGATAACCGCCTCCAGGAGGTTGAAAGACGTAAACTGAACGTAACCGTAATATAAAAGTCACCTCTTCACAAAAGAATGCATCAACTATCAGAAAAGAGCATTTACTATTTTCCGTCATATATTATTACTCGCATCTGTAGTATGATGATTAATTCATATCTATCATATTTTACTGGGAAAAAATGCCGACTATACTAGTGTCATGTTTGGACACATTCGCATATCGACGATTTGACTTTTAAAACAAAATCTTATATGCTGTACTAAATTAAAACCATTCACTGTCTATGGTTAAACAACCTAGGTTGTCAGGTCTCAGTTATGATGTTTAAAGAGATAGATACATGCTGACTTTTTTGCTGCTGACAGTAAAAAAAGTAGCCTTGACAAGTGCAAGGAATGGTGACAAATGTGAAACCTGCATCTGTGAATGTAGAGTTTAAAAAAAATGCTTGAGAATATTGTATTGCAAACGCGTATACGGTTACCTCAGAATGTAGTAGTTTAGTGGACTACGTGTGAACGTTGTAGTTAAAAAAGCTATTTGTGGATGTAGTAGTTCAATCGGTTATTTTTTATTTATTATTTTTTGTTTGTTTGTTTTTCATAAGCCTTTCAATCCAAAGAAAGGATTATCTCGGCTTTTTAGAAGTTGCCAATTTTTGCTGAGAAATTTTGTGGATAGAAATTTGGAATTTGGAAATT
>JBCEWB010061083.1:0-13681 GCA_039654565.1 Peronia peronii
ACCCCAAATCGCATTTTTTGAGGAAAACCCAAATTTCAGGACCCTCCCCCCCCCCCCCCCTTTAAAAAAAAAAAATTCAATTTTAATCAGTGAACACTTAACAGTCGTCATATCTTCCAAAATGGGCGACCTGTAGGCCTGTACAAAGGAAACAGACAAAACCCACTTAAAAATTTGCACAAACAAAATGAAAAAAAAGGTCTCCAAGAAAAAAAAAAGAGAAAAAAAGGCATCGCTCGCTCCGCTGATCCTCCCATCAATGTCTGGTATCCGGACGATGCGTGTACCGGCGGTCCTCTCGACACTGTGGCGTCTGATACCTGGAGGATTGTTCTGGTCTTGGCAGAAACCGGCTTCGTTGTCAGCCCTTCGAAATCGGAGATCAACAACGCTTCCTGCGATGACAACCATTTCGACTTCGCAGTGCCTATAATCCGACAAATTCTTGACGGAACCAAATCAACATTCATGACGACCTCTACGTTCTTGGCTCACCGAGATTGCTGTCCGGGAGAACCGACGGCATTTGTAACACACATTTCTTCGACACCGGTTGGAAAGGGGCCATTCTTCCTGTTAGCCCACGGCTGTCGTAGTAATGCGCAAAAACAGCAAATTCCATCTACCATCATCCGACAAAATAGAAGAAATGTCATACATATATCTAAGTCGAAGTTTTATAATCCCAAATCCTAATAACAGAGAAATAACTCAAAGAAAAGGATAACCAATCAGACATGTCTGCCAGTGGATAAAACTGAACAACCCATTACCAGAGTATATATTTTCTCTCCGCTCCCCTTCCTGGTCAGAAGGAAAATGGGCGTACTCAATCCTAAAACGATGTATTAAGTAAAACACCTTGCCTTCAGGCTAACGGTCTGAAATAGTGACGATGACTGTAAAGCCAAAAGCTAGACATCCATTAAAACTACATTTCGAAAAAAAGAAAGGCATCGAATATAACCGTTAACGATCGTCGCTCCACCGACTACATGATAAACCAGCAGAACAACATCGTGAAAACATTGAAAATAAACTATACAAAATCAGGATGGATTCATCTCCAAAAACTGTGCTGGTTTGAAAAGATAACACTAGGAAATAGAAACGACACACAATCGAACTTCAGAATGACGATAATATTACAATGTTTTTTTTATGGATCTGATCCATTTTTCTCTGCGTATTAACACGTGCAACTAAATAAATTCGAAGAAAAACTCAAAGTGGATAGCTCTTAGAAAGTGACATCCCTTACATTTATATTATCCTAACCTACACTAGAAACTGTAATCATCCCTCTGATACTGTCTTACATGTGTTAAATGGATGAGCCAATTTAAAAAAAAATTCTATCAGGAGAGACAATAGAGTGCTAAATATTATTGTAGACAATATCAATGTTAGAGGTAACATGTATAATTAAAGACGGTATCATTAGGCCTGATGTTTGCTACCGACACTCAAACACTGTTTCAGTAAAGTTCTGTCAGATCAGACGTGACAGTCGTTGACAGGACAAATAAGACAGTGCCTTTAGTTGAAATTTCGATTCCCTTCGATGGGCACATTAATCAAAATAAATGTCACAAAATTTTAACATCTCCAAGAGATAAATGAGCTTGGCTATCATGCCGAAATAATAGTCCTTATTATCGGAAGTTTTGGAAATCTCCATTGTAGATTTAACAGTGGTCTAAAGCAATTAGGATTACCAAGCTATGGGTGTAAATTTATGGCCAAATATCGGAGCATATGTGCATTGATTGGCTCTTACAGAGTATGGAGAAGGAGATGCAGACAACACCCTGTTGATGCTCTGCGTGTATGATTAACATGAACTGCGGGTTGTCTGTCTATTGTGTATGTATTGCCGTAGAGTGACATTGCTTTAATTGTACCAGCACATTGTTATCTGTGGTTTGGAAATTAAAACATAGATTGTGTCCATGTATGTAGACATGTGTAATTGCATGTATATATCGTTGTTCGTTTTATTATCATATTATGTATGTCCTGTGTACATATCATCTTTTTTCTCAGCTCTTCTGTCTATCTTTCATTTCAATTTCATATTATTTGTTTCTCTCTTTCTTTGCTGTGTGGTTTACGTCACAGTCAAATTCACAATCTTTCAAGAAAGAAATGCTTTTTGTTCTGTAAGTCTTTCAGCCAGAACTGTTCCATAAATATCCAGATACCTTTTTAAATTTACCAATTGAAAAAAAAAATGAACAAAAGTTAAACAACAACAACAACAACGGCAAACAATAACAGCAACAAAAACAACCACAAGAACAGACAACCAGACAGGCAGAGCGTTATATAAACACAGAAATAGAAAGAGACCGAATTAGATATTAAAATTTATCTTTCTATTTGCCGGTCTGCCTTCCTGTCTACCTTCCTCATTGCCTATCTGTCTATCTGTCTGTCTGCCTGCCTCCCTATCTGTCTGTTTGTCTGTCTGTCTGTCTAACTATCTGTTTATCTATTGTGTTAGTTTCTTCCTTCATGTATGTCTGGATGTATCTCTGTCTATCTGCTTGTCATCTTGCTTGTAATCCACCTGTTTCTGAAATCAGTTAATAAATACATGCATCTTTCTCTCTAGATGTCTATCTGTGCGTAAAAATTGAGCTGATTTGTTTTCATATCTACTAGCATCATTTCTGAATATATTAAATAACATTATTATTTTCCAAATTTCGACTTGCGTTACGGTTGTCGATGTCTTACAACAGTTAATAGCTCTGTCTACTGCATTCTAACTGCGAAGCGCAGTATAAATTACAATATATCAGATAACATGATTGGATGCTTATCATTTGATCAAAGTAATACAACCAGCTCTTAGTTTGGATACATTAACTCCTGGATTCTTTGTTCGCCCACAATTTTGTCTCTTTACGTCTCTAAACTGACATTACTCAGTACAGTGTAAACCTCTCTTTCTACAAGCCTATCAGTGTGTAACGTTTGCTCACGTCCTATCACCTCTACCATCAATGACTGAAGCTCAGTCTATGTAATTACTTTCTGAAGCCAGTCTTGCATTACAATAAGACAGTTTTTCAGCCAGCTAAGTTGCTTACCTTTGCTAATGCATGCAGTATAAGACAAGCACTATAAAGAAGGAGATTTATCTTTGGCTCAGTTATTTGAAAAAAACATTTTCATCACATGGTTAATTTTTTTTCTGAATTATCCCGTTCCTTATGTTTCAAATAAGAAGAGAGAATGCGATTTTTTTTCTTTCTTTACAATGTTTGGCTTATATCTCTTGAACTTGGCAAAGGGATGCAATTTTGTCGACGGTTGAAATAACTCATTGTCTATGTTTGTGTTGTGTTCTCATATGTTGTGAATCATCGAGGATTTACCAGTCATAGAATGATCACATAGAAATGTCATAGTGGACCAGTTAACTCGATTTATTGCACTAAAACGCTTCAGACATCGTGATATACATGTATACATTGTCCTAAATCAATGGTGTACATAGAGCCACAAACATCACCATATTAAATATTTAACATGCATATCATATCATATAAAGGACATGGACATGGACATGGACATGATATGTGACAACTCATTATCTTTTACAGGACCTACGTTGATAATAATCATAAAATAAGCATATTTTCCAAGGAAAGTAACACTTGGCTGCCAAGGGAAACAACTCTTGTCCAAGGGAAACAAGTAAGTCCCATAACAATTTCGTAACACTTGACGATCCCCTAAAAGTTGCTCCAAAATGGCAAAAAAAAAGTCCCCCAAAAATGCTAAAGCGACGAGAAGTGCGGCAATTGTGCGGCAAGTAGGTAAAAATGCGGCCGCATGATGCGCGGTGCGGCCGCATTTTTCTCGGATCACAGCCCTATACTTTGTTAATCTCACTATCTTGTGTTTTCATTAATTTTCCGTATTTTGCCTTAGGTGTATCATGTCTTATATTGATCTTTCTTATGAGTAACATGATTTTTTTGATTGGTTCATTGCTTAATTGATTTATTTTATTTTATTTATTTCACTTTATTTTATTTATTATTCATTCATCATTTATTTATTTGTTTGTTTATCTACAGTATATTTCTGTATATATTTTGGGAGTTTCTTTAGTAACTACCATGGACAAAAGTTTTATTCTGAAAGCCCAGTGTGAGCACTTTAATAAAAACGAACAGCATAACAGCACAAACTCACACGCTCTCAGTCAACCTGATCAGGATGCCTGTCTGATGTTTACAAAGACCATTGCTCGTCTGTCATAGGTCAGAGTGGAGCTTATGGTCACACAATAGGGCTCACCAATGTCCCGGGAAATCCCATCGATTCAAAACCATGGCCTTGCCTCAGCTGTAAGCTAACTCACTTTTTGGCTTGACCCTGTTACGGTGGATAGGAAATATATGACAAAAACTCTTCATTATCAGAGACAAAAGTAATAGATGTAAAGCCTATTGAACCCAGATGCCCTGTGAATAATAATCTGACTGAGTAGCGTCAATGGTTTATTTACGTAGGAAAACGCCTGACGTACTTCGGATGGGAAATCCCGTCAGGTTTTTCTGAAATATTTCATCTGTTCTTGGCTTCCTCTTCTAGCTGACTCACTGAAACTCACATCATACGCACATTTAAAACAAACAAATAAACTACATGTACGCAAGAGAAGCAGTGGATCCATGAGTATTTATTTCATCAGACATGATACTTTAAACTTTGATGGACGTAAATATAAAAACAACCGGTGACGTTTTCAATGCAGCTGCTATTATGTAACAGCCTCGAGCTCGTACAATGAAGAGAGAAAATGCTGAAACTCCTAGTTGCTATCATAAGACCCAATAGGTTTTTAAACTAAGCATTTTATTTGCACAGTATGAGACAGCTGTCTATACCACTGTCTATACTGTCTATTTACTGTTTCCCGTGACATAATGTTGGACTGTTTTGATAGTGAATGGGAAACTAAACTAAATATGAGACAATAGAGCTATCCAAGTTTACAAGAGGGAACATTTTCTAATTCGTTCGCAAATGCATGTATTCGTGTGTGTGTGTGTGTGTGCGTGCGTGCGTGCGTGCGTGCGTGCGTGCGTGCGTGTGTGTGTGTGTGTGTGTGTGTGTGTGTGTATATTAAAAAGTTTTAATATGCCATGCTGTCATCAACATTTAAAGCTTACTTGCAAATGCTGGTGAAAAACATAAAGTATGTATTGAGAAAAAATGGGTTGTCATATAATCCGGCAAGTCTCTGAGGACGGCCTCACATAGAAAGAAATACAAAACCAGAGACCCGAAACACATCAAAGCAATAACAGATGTGGTAAATAAATATGTTAATTTAGCAACGGTTCACCAGAAGGAATGACATACTGAAGGAACGATGTGGGCCGACACAGCGAGGAGAAACCAAGGAGTTTATACTGTTATACTGGGGTGAGGACTCATGACGCCGCCTTAACAAAACACCACGTATCTAGCGTGCCAATACAGACGCCATGGCCATGGCGTTAGATTTAGTATTTTTATACGTGAGTTTCGTTTAGTATGCACGTGGTAACATAACAATAACGGCGTTAAGTGTTAACGTTCACTAGGTGTCTTGCTTCCATAGGCATGACTCCACAATCGGCACGCGTGATGTCATCAGTCCGCTCTCCAGTATAATAGTATTATTAAGCTCCTTGAGAGAAACAAACATGCCGTGCTACGGGGTTTTGGGATCAAGTGTCAGTGAGTTGTGTAGTTTGCAAGTAGATAGTCAAGCAGTTTATCTGCACTATGAAAGAAATACAGCTTTGCCATTGTCAGATCCCAGCTTCAGTCTCACAACAAACACAAACAGTTCATTACCTCAGCTACGTCAACCATCATGATCATCCTACATGTACAGGCAGTTTGCTCAATGTAATCGACAAATTTTTCAATAATTTCACAACCGAACTCCTATAGATGTACCTCAAGGAGCTTATACTATTATACTGGAGGGCGGACTAATGACATCACGCGTGCCGAATGTGGAGCCATGCCCATGGAGGCAAGAAACTAGCTAACGTTAACACTTTACGCCGTTGTTATGTTACCAAGTGTAAATTATTTCAAAACTAAACGAAACTGACACTATCATTATCTTACGATAGCAAACTATTGTAATTTGTTCTTTCTGTAGCTCTTGGTAATTAAAAAAATAAATCATGAATCCGTTTGTCTACAAGAAAAGATTTTAAACGTATTGACTACACTCCGTGCACCAGTATAGCAATACTAAGTCTAATCCATGGCCATGGCGCCCAGTATTGGCACGCTAGACACATGGTATTTTGTTAAGGTGACTTCATGAGTCCGCACTCCAGTACAACAGTATAAACTCCTGGATGTACCTAGACGTTTCCTAATAAAATCTGCAAGCTTAACATAAAATTTGTCAACATTTTAAAAAATTTCGTTCTTTTTCTTTTTGATCGTTTATTTCTTTAATTTATTATCAGAACTGATAATGACTGTACTTATGCACAAGACCTAAGCCACAGGGTATAAGATCTGAGGAAATATGGAGATTGTTCTGGTAGTTCCATTTATCCGAATCTTACCATCCAGAGAATTTCATGTATAGACAAACATATTGACCAAAAATATGTGGAAATTGAATACTTTAGTACTTACATTTTTAAGTACTTTTTTACATTTTTCTCAACACTCTTTTCTATATTCAGTCACAGTTGTTGTCCACTTGTTTTTGTTTTCCCTCTTTCCACCAGTTCTTTCTCCTTCTCTCTCTCTCTCTCTCTCACACACACACACACAAACACATAGACAAATACAAAGTCGTCAAGATTTTCGTTTATTTCAACCAGAAAATCTTTTCTCACCACGTTGTGGTATTCTTGAAAACTAAAGTCATAATATTACAGTAACAGAAGGCAGGCACAGGGCAGCTGACAGAAATGCAAAGGAGGGAGAAAACGGGGAGGAAAGGGGGGTGATGGCGAGTGTCTGTTTGTCTCATTCTTGGTTTAATTTGGTTGGTTGATGCAAGTCTTCGACAAGTCTTCATTAGCGGTTGCCTGAAAAGGCAAATTGGATGCTTAAAAATTGGCGTTCATAGTAAGAACGTTACTAAATTTAGACTGTATCATGTGATATTTCAGCTTTTGCCAAAATGTTTTTTTTTTTTTTTTCATACACTGCTGGAAATGAAGGGTTCTTGCATGAACGTTATTACATATCTTGAGACTGTTGAAGTATGAAGATTATGTGAGCTCAGTTCGTTGTTGCTTTATCTCCATTTTGGGCTATTTGGAGATGTATATGTTACTGGAAGAGAACCCACAGCCTTCGTGGGGGATTTCCAAAATATAGATCAAACAGATTCTGCCTTGCGACTTAAAGTGTATGACAAGCGTGCACATCTCGATGCTGGTATTTTGGGTGATTAAACTGAATGTGACTCAAAGAAAACGAGTTTGGTGTTTGAACGCGTCATTCTATCGAACGTACAATTTGGATCAAACACTCTCGCAAGTTTACTATTTAATTATTATCGCCTTTTTAAAATTAGTAAGCTTTTTTCGACTCTATGTAAGTAGAAACACAGATCTTTATGCAACAATGACAATATGTGCCAAATTTCAGGTAAATACATTCAGTAGTTTTCGAGTCCATAAGCCTTTTATGGTTTTGTTGCAGATTTATAGTATATATATGAAAGAGGAGCAGTAAATCTATTATATAATTATTTCACCGATCCAGGTAGATTTTGAAAATCATGTTGGCCTATCTCCTATGTGCAAAAACAGTTTTTAAACATCAATGTTCTCAAAATGCAAAAAATGGAAATAGAGCAACAACACAGAACTGAGCTCACAGATTAAGTCTCTATCGGCGGTCGCCTGGCATTTTAGAAGAACAAACGCTGTAATCTAGTCTATAATAAAATCACTTTCCACACAGAAACACGAGATGCGTCCTAACTCTGTGCAAGACACTGAAAGAATGACTGGTCTCTGAGTCGATACAACAGTCACATGTCCATCGCGCCACGCACGCATAGAACATTCTGATGTGTGAAAAAAACCGAGTCACCGTTTTGGCAGGGGCTCAAATATAACGCTAGATAGTTATCGCAGCACGCAAAACTGAGAGGGCTGGATCTACATGTATACTGAAGCGCTTGATGATAATCAACTTGAACAAATATTTAGATATTTAAATGCAGAATATGGAGTATAAAACATGGCTAGTAATGATCGATTGACGAATATATATAAATTTCAGGAGGAGCTGCGGAATGAAAAAATAAAGCGAGAAAGATTGTTAAATAAAAATCAGAAATACAGGTTCTACTTAGCCAGAATGTCTGAGGCATTAAGCTTGTGGACTACAAGATTAAGTAGCGCCTCTGTTGGACTTTTAGCTACTGGGATTGGAATTCCTTAATTATACCTACTGTTGCTCTGGGAATCATTACAGGATTTGCCAAACTATGCGTATCACCGGCAAGATCTAGAATGCAGAAAAAAGGTAGACGGCACACTCAAGTTAAAACCCAGGCTGAAATCATGAATTTTATGACGGATAGGTTATTGTCTATAGTGCTAAAAGATGGAGTTATCTCTGACAATTTTTTTCTGCCCCATGCACTATTTTCAGTCGATCAGTCAATGAATTGCTCAGATCCAGTCCTCCAGCGATTTTGTTTTCACTTTTAATTTTATTTTTATATTAACATTGGAACCAGATGGATTATATTACATTCATGTATGTGTAAAGGCTTACACCAGAATTTGAGGATGCTATATAGAGATGTTGCTATTTGGAATATACGCTATTTTCACCATTCAAGACCCCCCCCTCCCCCACACACACATACACACACCTCCCGTTCTAAACAAAACTCAATGACGACTTGGTCGATAAGAAAAGACTGTTTTTTTTTCTTTTTAAGAGATTCATCAAATGTTTGCTAAAGTGATCTTTGTTTTCATTTCAAAAACAGATTAACATAACATTCACACTTCTGCCTGATTACTTTAAATAATATTATCTGTTGTTTGACATGTAGCTACGGAAAATATCAAGCATTATGTTATAGACCAAAGAAATCTTAGTGACCGGCTTATATTGATTATCAATGAGAAAATAATTATCGATGAATACATCATACAAATCATGTTCACATCATGTAAATATGATGGCCTCGGCGTACATTACCACATCATAGTTCCATTTTTTTCCTTCAAAATTATCGACATATCAGGTATGCCTTGACTCGCCAGCTTTCTTATCAGTAACAAAGTATTCGTCATAGTAATACTATAGAACAAATCACTTTAAAAAGCAAGTTAGAAAGAAAAAATATCCCTACAGTCACTAAAAGAAATAAAAAGTGTCCTCTTAAAACCGAAGAGTTGTATGTACACCATAGAACGATTATCTTAAGCATGGCGAATAAATGAGAACAATTACTACTCTGCTCAACAAGGTAAAAAATCTAGGAAAGTGGTCTGTAGTGACAGAGTTCCATTTCAACTGGATTTAAAGTCCCATCTGGATGGTATCTATTCTCATATTCATCTCCGTTTTTCGAGTCTTCTGTGTCAATGTAAACAGATTCTACACTAACATGCATATTGGCAACAAGCTGACAACGTCCATAAAAACGACAGAGATAGAAAGAATCGGCTGTGGGTAAAGTGATGGTCTTGTTGGCTGGGCCATCAGAGCGGCAACAATAGAGGTGAAAATGGGAACTCGAATCTGGATAGTAACCTCCTTGATTGCTTCTCTGGTAGGTATTCTCGATGTCTGGACCTATGTACCCGCTGTGAAAGCCGGCAGGACAAGAACCCCTCTTGTTAACACAGTAAGAGCCGCTGGGCCAGGGCATGCCAGGAGTGGACTTGATCTTTGAGCAATAGGTCAGTATCATAAAGTTCTGGCCACCATCACTAAACCGTGTATAAGGGGGCAGGTTGGATGGTTTGGATATAAAGTCAGAGTTTGGAATGCGAGAAGACTCTGTGTGCAATTTGAAGTAACCCTTTCTCCACTCAGAAGAATGAGGACATCCGGTAACAGGTGCCAGAAGACTGTAGGTCCCCTCAGGCCAGGGTTCGTGTTTGTGTCCAATAGACAGATTCATGGTCTTCAGTTTCTCATCATTTGACAGTTTCACTGTCTTTATAGCTGTGTCCAGCTCGTGCCGAAACTGATTTTTCTCGGCTAGAAGAAGATCCAGGACATCCTGTGCTGTGATATTATGTTCAATCAATGTAACGATGTCACTCCTCTCCACAGCATAATCCAAGTTTCTGTCAAATCCAGGAACATCACAGCGATACCTACCGAAAGTTGTTACCTCAACAGTAGGCCACGTGAGATTTAGATACGCTGACCCTAAATCTCCGACAATCTGGCCTCTGCCCACAATGTTGTCATATAAATGGACCTTAACTTTATTGTCTCTGATCTCAGCTACCAGTTTCCACTGACCACTGTCGTCAACTTTCAAAATTCTGATTCTGGAAATCTCGGCTAATGATAACTGGCTAGAATCTAGATCTTTGTTATATGCGCATTCTAGAGAAAAGTTTTGTGTGACACCGTGGATAAGATAGTTGGTGGAAGCTGTCAGTGTAAATTCCTTGTGAACGGCTGGGATCAGTTCTGCCAGAGAGAATTGTATGGACACCCACAGGGCTAAGAGCACAAGGAGGAATGGAAACTGTGGAGTGGAGTAAATACTCAGTGTTATTTTTAGAAAGAACTACTTTGCTCGTTAAATTAAATAATATATTGAAGTAGTAATTACTATACATCACAAATATTCATACTCATAATCACGGTGAGTTTATAACAATTGTTATTCTGTTGCTTCTGTTATCATTGTTATGATTATTATTATTATTATTTCGATTATTAGTCTGGTTTAAAAAAAAAAGACCTAAGCTGTTCGTTTTCAAAACATTGTAATATGGTCGCTTCTTTGGGCTAAGCAAAAATCTTATTAATGCCATGAGAAGTTTAAATGTGCATGTAGGAAAAAAAGAAGCATTTTCTCGCGAAAATAAGCCATTTTCAAGGAAGATCAATCAGTCCATCAAATCATGGCCTCATTTGAAATGTTCTGAAAATTGGTACAGTGATGTTTTCAAGTAAAAAGTGCTGCTGAATAACCATTGTAAACATTTACAAAACAATGATGATGATAATTATAATAATTGTTATGATTATAATATTAATGGTACTTAACATTTTTCTTTCTGAAGAAAAGGCACACCAGATGATCAGGGAGGTATAATTCTTGATCATCTCGATATAGCACAGACAAAGTATAAAATTACTAAACAAACATGTAGCAGTCTATGCAAGTGATATCAGTCCACAGTTTGAAAGAGACTAAATTAGCTGTTGCTAATTGCACCAGTCTATACACCATAAGTGTGCTGACGAATTTCATTTATGAACTTATCTTCTAGAGAACCTGTCATGCATGTATATAAGAGCTACATTTGATCTAGTTTTAATTTTAAAAGCAGCCAAAGGATAATGCAGTCAAAGTGCATCGTTGACTTTAGTAAAGTTGTTATTTTTTCTTGTTTGCAAGCATAAATGCACCTAATATAATGTCTACATGTATCATATAATACCATATATAATCAACATATATCGTCGCGTTGAGCATTTTGAATAAATTTGTACGTGTATCTGTGTGATAATTAATTGTTAAAAGTTTTGTTTTCAGTGATGAGAATTATAGGAGAGAGAGCACTTGGTTACCCCCCTTTGTGCCAATCGTCCTTTAAAAAGGACAGAATAAAAAATGCATTTAAAACAAAAAATAAAAAAACAAACTTCATTATTTCCCTCAGTTCCTTTCATTTGAAAGCCTTTTACATAATATACGTGAAATTTATGGTGAATTTCAGCTCTGGGCATAAATGGGTTAAAGCATCTCTTCCGCCAAATTAAAGACATTTGACAACCATGCTGTTTGACATGATATCTAAAAAGCTACGTATTTAGAACTCTTCGTTAAAAAACAAAATTATATAGTTCTAAAAAAAATGTTGGGAGTGAAATTTAAAATTTTGTCGTCTTATTTTACTTCATTTTCTCCAAAAATTATCAAGAGAATGGGTGGCGCATACTTCGTTTTTTGGTCTTGTTGTGAAAATGATGGATGCCAAATTTGGTAAGAATCGGCTTAGAAATTAAAAAAAAAAAAAGAAAGAAAGAAAAGAAAAGAAAGTACTTAGCAAAATAATGGCAAAACACTCCTTTTGAAAAAAAACGCGTTTAAAGTTTGTTTATCTGCTTTGTTTTGTTTGTTTCTTTGTTTGTTTCTTTGTTTTCAGCGCAGAATTGACATGGGCAGTTTTTTATTCGGCTTCTAGCCTCAGAGCAGCCCGTTTTTACATACTAGCCCTCTCCCTATGACTTCTGTGTCTGTTGTTGAATTTTCCTGGTTTTCTCGGCATGTCTTTTCTCGAATATACTCCCTAGCCCTCGTCATTATAATGGTTCCTTTAGAGTCACTACCGGGTTCCTGAGGGCCTATATGTGGTCCTCATATCCTTTTCTATCCAAACCAAGAGTGTCTTGACCTTTGCTATGGTCGATAGTCCACAAATCGAGCTTTGAAGCAGCAGAAATAAAAGAAGAGTTTACTATTTATAGGGCTTGGAAGTTCATTATAGAGCGCCTTGTAATAGTCTATACTGATAATCTGCGTGATCAGCAGTCTTTTCACCTCAGAATTATCATCCACTGTCCATCTCTGGCATTGAGGCTCAAGATATTGCTGGAAGAGATCATAATGAAGTGCTATATGCATTTTTTGCCTATATTATAATCAAAGAGTGATGATGTATCACTGCATGTAGCAGCCAGAGGGAGCGAAATCCTGGTTTATAATAGACAGGGCCTTTCGTTGAATGACCGTGGATAAAACACATTAGAATGGATATATACACTTTTTAATACCATTTTTATATTCAGAATAGGCAGAACTTTTAAGAGAAAACAAAAGCCCGACATCACGTTAAAAAAAAAAAAAGCAAAAACAGGATGAATAGTCAAAGACACCAACTTTTCCTTTAACCATGCTGCAATCAAGTCCCTGATAAGTTTACGATAATGTACTGCGTTGTCACTATTCCATCTGTACCCGTGGTATCCATGAGATATCCCCCCCCGGGCAGGGACCCGGGGTATATAAATAGGCTCTCTGCTCCCACCTGCAGGTGGTGATAGCCAGCCGTCGGTAGGATGTCTCCCCTGGAATACCATTCTCAACGTTCCATGGGCGACATCCCTTCTCTCTCTTCTTGCTCCTCTTCTGTCCGGCTCTCTTTCCTTTCTTCTTCTATATGCTTGATCAACCTGCTCACATGTAAACGTGTCTTACCGTATTTGGCACAATATGTAGCCGAGATCGTGCTAGTTGGTTGTCCATCGAATCCGATGATGACATTTGCATTCTGCAACTCATCGATGTACGCGGAGGTAGCTCTGCATTCCTAGCCTGGAGGCGCAGAGTCTTAAACAGGGGGGGCACTGGAAACCCGTTGTTGTGATGACTGCTGATACAGCTCTGTGTCGCTTTTCTCTGGCAGCAGTGAGCTTCTGGCGTCGTGCTTTTTCATAGTTGGCAGCAGCTTTGTGG